>JACEFZ010009173.1:0-62500 GCA_014155875.1 Cepaea nemoralis
GCAGACAGAAAACCAATGACCAAGTCCTACAAGAAGGACATGAAAATTGTAATCTGATTAGAGAAATTAGATGTTGGCAGTCAACATTCTTTGGTCAACTAATGTCGTAATATCCGTCGGGTGAGCGGAGCTATTAATCTATATCTATAAAACAAAGTGTATGTATATGTGTATGTATATATGTATGTATGTAAATATGTATGTCCTTTATTTGTTCGCGAACGGCCCATCCGATTGAGATGAAATTTTCTACACGCCTTCCTTTCATTCCAGAGCTGTCAACTGTCATAGTTTTTTTTTCTTCTTCCTCCTCCTCCCTCCTCCCCCTCCCAAAATACGTACGTAAATATATGATGATGATGATGAAAGAATCCCCGAACCAAAACGCTAGGGAAAGGGAAGAAAATGACGTGACTACACAGAATCGTCACACGGCAATCATCATCATCAAGTGCCGTGCCGGCTGGCGTAGGCGTTCATGGCTCTCTGTAGATCTCAGTCTTTGTTTTTTTTAATCAACTCTGCTGCTGATATTCCTCCATGCCACGGCAATATCAATAACAATTCATCTTTTTATGTGTAAGGAAGTTATCTACAGTCGTGTAGAAGGGAAGAACTAGACGAGTATGAATTCGGAATGGCGAACTCTCTCCCCCTCTCTTCTCCTCCCTCTACCTCCTCCCTCCACCCTTCTCCTCTTCCTCCTCCCTCTCATCCCTCTCCCTCCTACCTCCTCCTTCTCCCTCTTCCTTCTCCCTCTTCCTCTCCCCTTCTCCTCCATCCTCCTCCCTCCTACTCCCTCCGCCTCCTCCCCCCTCCTCCCTCATCTTCCCTCCTCCTCCCTCTCCCTCCTCATCCCTCCTCCTCCTGCCTCCCTCCTCCTCCTCCTGCCTCCTTCTCCCTCATCATCCTCCCTCCTCCTTCTCCCTTCTTCTCCCTCTTCCCTCTTCCTCCTCCTACCTCCTCCCTCCTCCTCCTCCCTCCACCCTCCTCCTCCCTTCTCCTCCTCTTCCTCCTCCCTTTCCTTCCTCCTCCTCCTCCCTCTACCTCCTCCTCCCCCTACCTCTTTCCTCCTCCCTCCTCCTCCCCTTCCACCTCTCTTTCCTTCCTCCCCTCCTCATTCTCCCTCCTTCCTCTCCCTCCTTCCTCCTCCTCCTTCCTTCTTCTCCCTCCTCCTCCTCCTCCTCCTTCCTCCTCCTCCTCTCCTCCTCCTCACTCCTCCTCCTCCTCCTCCTCCTCCTCTACCTCCTCCCTCCTCCTCCCTTCACATTCCTCCCCCTCCCTCCTCCTCATCCCTCCTCCTCCCTCCTCCTCATCCCTCCTCCTCCTTCTCCTCCTCCCTCCTCCTCCTCCCTCTACCTCCTCCTCCCTTCACATTCCTCCTCCTCCCTCTTCCTCCTCCTCCCTCCTCCTCCTCATCCCTCCTCCTCCTTCTCCTCCTCCCTCCTCCTCCTCCTCCTCCTCTCCTCCTCCTCCCTCTCCTCCTCCTCACTCCTCCTCCTCCCTCCTCCTCCTCATTCTACCTCCTCCCTCCTCCTCCCTTCACATTCCTCCTCCTCCCTCTTCCTCCTCCTCCTCCTCCTCCTCCCTCCTCCTCCTCCCTCCTCCTCATCACTCCTCCTCCCTCCTCCTCCTTCTTCCTCCCTCCTCCTCCCTCCTCCCCCTCCTTCCTCCTCCTCCCTCTCCGCCTCCTCCCTCCTCCTCCTCCCTCCTCCTCCTCCTCCTCCTCCCTCTACCTCCTCCTCCTCCCTCCTCCTCCCTCTACCTCCTCCCCCCTCCTCCCTTCACATTCCTCCTCCTCCCTCTTCCTCCTCCCTCCTCCTCTCTCCGCCTCCCTCCTCCTCTTCCCTCTACCTCCTCCCTCCTCCTCCGTTATTCCTCCTCCTCTCCCTCCTCCTCCTCCCCTCCTCCTCCTCCCCTCCTTCTCCTCCTTCTCCCTCCTCCTTCTCCCTCTTCCTCCTCCCTCTTCCTTCTCCTCCTTCTCCCTCCTCCTTCTCCCTCCGCCTCCTCCCTCTTCCTTCTCCCTCCGCCTCCTCCCTCCTCCTACTCTCTCCTCCTCCTCCCTCCTCCTCCCTCTCCCTCCTCCTCCCTATCCTCCTCCTGCTCCCTTCTCCTCCTGCGTTCTCCTCCTCCCTCCTTCTCCCTCCTCCTCCCTCTTCCTCCTCCCTCCTCCTCGCCTCCTCCTCCACCCTACTCCTCCCTCCTCCTCCTAATCCCTCCTCCTCCCTCCTCCTCCCTCCTCCTCCCTCTACCTCCTCCCCCCTCCTCCCTTCACATTCCTCCTCCTCCCTCTTCCTCCTCCTCCCTCCTCCTCTCTCCGCCTCCCTCCTCCTCCTCCTCCCTCTACCTCCTCCCTCCTCCTCCCTTCACATTCCTCCTCCTCCCTCCTCCTCCTCCCCTCCTCCTCTTCCCTCCTCCTCCTCCCCTCCTTCTCCTCCTTCTCCCTCCTCCTTCTCCCTCTTCCTCCTCCCTCTTCCTTCTCCCTCCGCCTCCTCCCTCCTCCTACTCTCTCCTCCTCCTCCCTCCTCCTCCCTCTCCTCCTCCTGCATGGGCGAAATAGAGAACACACTGAACCGTTCAACAGGGATTCATTGTCAAAGAAATGTGGTTATTAAGACAAACGAAAGTGAGGGAAATGAAATACTTTGGGCGTGTAGAGTCTGGAAAAGATGTATATGGAGGGAGGCCTAACGAGTAAGCGGACAAGAGGAAAACCCAACATGGATGGGTATATCTTATATATAAAAGGCGATCTCCGTCCGTCTGTCTGTCTGTCTATATGTCCCTAATGCGCTCGCGAACGGCCCATCCCATTGAGATGAAATTTTTTACACGTCTTCCTTTCATTCCAGCGCAGCCCACTGTCATATTTTTTTAGTATGAAAGTTTGAAGATTTTATATTTCTTTACACTGTCGCCAACTCTAAGAAGACATGGAACAACCTCAGCCATTATTAAATCTACAGGCATATGCGTTATATTCCTCCTCCTCCTCCTCTCCCCTCCTCCACCTCCTACCCTCTTCCTCTTCTCCTCCCCCTCCTCCCTCTCCCTCCTCCATCCTCCTCTTCTCTCTTTCTCCTCCTCCTCCCTCCTCCTCCCTCTTCCTCCTCCCAGCTCCTACTCCTCCTTTTTCTTCTTCTTCTGCTGCTGCTGCCGCTGCTCCATTTACCCAAGTTAATATATTACCAAGTTGGTCTTCGTTTATCTAAGGTTGTTCTAACTGCAACCAATAAATGATTAGACAGACAGACAGACAGACAGACAGATAGACAGACAGACAGACAGACAGACAGACAGACAGACAGACAGACAGACAGACAGACAGACAGACAGTCGGGAACGGGAACTTATATGACTACTCATATGAATTAAATGAGATGCTCCCCATCAGGGGCTGGGCGAAGCCGGGCCGGATCAGACAGATAGACAGACTGACAGACAGACAGACAGACAGACAGACAGACAGACAGACAGACAGATAGATAGTCGGGAACGGGAACGTGAGCTTATATGACTACTTATATGAATTAAATGAGATGCTCCACACCAGGAGCTGGGCAATGCCGGGCCGGGTCAGACAGACAGACAGACAGACAGACAGACAGACAGACAGACAGACAGACAGACAGACAGACAGACAGACAGACAGACAGTCGGTAACGGGAACGGGAACTTATATGACTACTTATATGAATTAAATGAGATGCTCCCCACCAAGGACTTGGCGAAGCCGGGCCGGGTCAGCTAGTTCACTATATTTCGTGGGATATGTTCTTGGTGTAGAGATAGATAGGTGTAATCAGTCCTACAACCCATCCAGTACCTGGACCCTGCTTTCTCACAATCTTTCGACCTAGGGGAGCTAACTACTAGGTGCTCAGTTCCGACGACATAACTCAACAGTGGTGTCATCAGGACAATAATACATCATGCTATGTACAATAGTGAGTAGAGAGCAGTTCTAGATTAAGGTAGGGAGTATCAGAGATAGATAGGCAAAGGGGTAGCAGTATAGGATCCGAATTTCCTCCTCTGGCGGCACCAGTACAGTCGCTCGTTCAGCTATAGCAGTCGCCTCATCAGATGTTGGTAGATCCTTCCTCGACAAGTCCGGAATGGCTGGACTGCTTGACACTGGTTGTCGACTTCTCTGAAAACAAGCTCAGACTCTGGTACAGTCCCTCATAGGCTCTCTAGGTATTCGTTGTCGGTGCCGAAAAAGTTCATAATGGATCTGACCCAATTGTTCATATGGCCCATTCTAACGGTTCACAGGAAACCATGTCACCGAAAGTTACTGGTCTGACCGAGGTAATGACCGGGTCAAATGGGGTTATACAGTTCAGAAACGTGAGACGAACGTCGGAGCACCATAGCTCAATTCATAAACAACGTCTCTGTGGGCCTCAGGGGCCTGATAGTGTAAGTCACAGGATTCATCAACAAAGTTTCTGAGGGCCTCAGTGGACTGATAATATACTGAATATGTCCTCTTTTACCCTGTAAAGCGATGAAGGGAATAAGTTGCCGATGGTAGGTAAGTATCAGGTACTTGTAGAATCTACGGACCGGCGAATGGTGTAGTCTTCGGGAACGTTTCAGGCTGAAGTCAAGCGCTGCTCCAACGCTTGGGAGTTCACGCTGTTACAAATTCTGAGTTCGCCATGTTCCTCCATCGTATGCCGGGCCTAAGATATCTTCTCGGTCACACTTGAAGGTAGGTACTGCAATGAGAGAACCGAGTGAAGGTAACTTGCCACTGCCTATGGTGATTAACTAAAGGAGGGACGCTACGCTCTCAGTCTAGGTCTGCGTATCATATGTCACCTGATCCTCCTCATCTTGCGAAAGAGTGTAGACAGCGGCGAACCTGGTGCCATATGACGGGCACACACCAAAAGAAGATACAGAAAAGGAGAAAAGGGATTTTCCATATTGGACACACCGAAGTGGACGGTCAACAGGAGAAACCAAGGGAAACTTGAAACGTCAGAGGACAACAAAGGAACAGACGTTGTGAGGCTGCGACACGAAGCGGTTGTTTTCTGAAGGATCCGTGTTGAAAGGGATATTAGGGACGCAATGATTGCTAGGATCGGCAAGTGAGCAACAGGAGAAGAATGTGTGGACGACGATACATTAATGAAAGGATCGGGCGTGGAAAAACCTAGACGAATAGCTGAAATACTGAACCGTTAGATTTGAGACTGGGATTCAGGGTAAACGGAGTAGAACAGGGAACTTATCCATATCTATTAGGACGAGTTTATTATCTACAACACTTCGATTTTGTGGATTCCAGTTTTAGTTATTTCGGGAAGACACGTCGAGGCAAGTGGGGACCTTTACCGGACATTGATGATAAAATCGTAAACATGAATTCCCGTCAGATTGCATACAGCCGAATGCACATTATATTACATAAATTTCGCGCCAAGATCCTCGAATATACACGGTGCAACACAGGAAACAAGGACACATAAACACGCTACGTCACAGAAGTAAAGATGTCCGAAAACAGCTGTAGCGCAGAGAGAATGTAAATTTCTGCTCTAACAAGGTAATAGAATTAGTAATAAGATATGTGTTAAATAACAGTTGACACGGCAGATATGTGTCGAAGCCTACAGTGAAATACACATTTTCATAGAATAGGAAATAGATACAACATACAATACAACAGGATTCACTACTTGCACATGAACTTGCGATTCAGAAATCTACAAGGTAGGGACTAATGAAAATTAGTTGGACTGATCTCCCCATGGATCAGCCACACCACGTCCAACAGGGGTTTGGACAGGTGGGGGTGCCCGTCATATCTTCTTCAGCATTCCGAGCCATTGAGGTTCTTTGCTGCAAATACAATCTGTCTCCATTCGTCTCTCTGGTGGACCTTCTCTTGCCAGTCGTTGATTCCAAGTGCTTGTAGGTCTGTATGTATATTATCTCTCCACCGCCTTCTTGGTCTACCTCGGGGTCTACGGTCATTTATTTCCTGAGTGTAAGCAAGTTTTGTTTCCCTATTATCTTCCATTCTTTCTATATGCCCCAGCCATTGTAGTCTATTAGCCTTCATGATACCAGTGATTAGCGGGGACTTAAACAAATCATAAATGTCTTTGTTACTTCTTCTTTTCCACTCTCCACTTTGTGTATCCCTAATGGGTCCAAAGATGCGTCTTAAAATTTTGTTCTCAAAGGTTTGTAACAAGGCTTCGTCTCCTTTCGTTGTACTCCAGGTTTCAGAGCCATACAGCACAACTGGTCTGATCAGTGTTTTGTATATTGTGATTTTGGTGTTACGAGATAGCGCCTTTGATTTTAGTAGATGTTGTAGTGCATAGTATATCTTATTTCCAGAGTTGATTCTAGTTTGTATTTCTTCCCTTATGATGTTGGAGCAGTTGAAGATTGTACCCAGGTATTTGTATGTTTCCGTTCTTTTAATGGTCATATTATCTATTTGTATGTGGCCAGAGTTTTTAGCCATTCCGTCTCTTGAAATTACCATATATTCTGTCTTATCTTGGTTGATAACCAGCCCCATCTGTTGGGCTTTTTCCTTTAAGTGAGTCAATATTTCTAATGTCTTTTGTTCACTTTGCCCTATAATATCTATATCATCTGCATAACCAAGCAGCTTGGATGTTCCTCCAATATCACATTCCTCCTTTACCTTCCTTACAACTTTCTCTAGAGCCAGATTGAAGAGTAGCGGCGATAGTGCATCACCCTGTTTCAAGCCAGATGTTATTTGGAAGGGGTCTGATTTCCTGCCTTTATATGTTACTATATTATAAGTATCTTCCATGCATAGTTTGGTCATGTTAATTAACTTCCTTGGTATTCCAAATTCCTGCATAACATTCCATAGACTATTCCTATGGACACTATCATAAGCCTTTTTAAAATCCACAAAAATGTTATGGAGATCTCTTTTATATTCCCAATGTTTCTCGGCTATTTGTCGTAAGATAAATATCTGATCTATTGTTGATCTGTTTTGTCTAAAACCCGCCTGGTAGTCACCTAATATGTCTTCTGAATATGGTTTTAGTCTATTTAGTAATACTGCGGATAGTATCTTATAGCTTGTGGACAGTAGTGATATTCCTCTATAATTTCCACATTGGAACTTGTCTCCTTTCTTAAAGATAGGTATCAATAATGACTCTTTCCAGTCATGGGGTAATTCTTCTGTCCTCCAGATTTTTATTATTAGTTCGTATAGCTTTAGATGTAATGCATGGCCACCTGCCTTTATAAATTCAGCAGCAATTCCATCAGTCCCAGTTGCCTTATTGTTTTTAAGTCGTGTGATTACATATAGGATTTCTTCAAATGTAGGTTCTTCAATTTGTGGTTCGCATGTTAGAACCTCTTCCTGTGGGAAAATGTTACTTGGAGCTTCACAATTTAGTAATTCAATAAAATATTCTTTCCATGTGTTGCACATTTCTTCATTGGTATTTATCATATTCCCATTTTTGTCTTTTAAACCATATGTGTTTTGTTGGTGCCCTCGTTTCATTGACTTCAGTACTTTAAAAAACTTTCTGGATTCATTTTTCTGGTGATTAGTTTCCAAATCTTTGATTATATTACTCATATATTCTCGCTTCTGCTGTCTGACTATTTTTGTAGCCTCTTTACATTCATTTCTATAATGCTCTTCCTTTTGGATGTTATTGATGTCATTTAACCATACATGTCTGGCATTCTTCTTCTTAGTGACTGCTTCTTCACATTTTTGATTGAACCATCTGTTCTTTCTATGCGTGGTTGACACACCGAGACATTCTTCTGCGGTAGATTGAATTGTATTCTTGATGTTCAACCAAGTTTGGTCAACGCTTTCCTCCAAAGGGTTTTGCAAAGTTTCAAGTTTACATTTTATTTCATCTGTAAATTTCTCTTTGACTGTAATGTCTTGTAGTTTTTCTCTGTTATATGTTGGGTGTAATCTTTGTAATTTAGTATAGAAAGCTCTCTTAAGTTTTATTTTAAATTTTGCTCCAACGAGGAAATGGTCACTATGGCACTCAGCTCCTCTATAACTTCTGACTTGCTGTATGTTTGATGCATTTCTGTTGTTAATTAAAATGTGATCTATTTGATTATAGGTTCTCTTGTCACATGATTTCCAAGTTTGTTTGTGTATATCCTTTCTTTGTAGTCTGGTACTGCTAATCTGCAGTCCTTTGGCTTCTGCCAGGTTGATGACTCTCCATCCATTATCATTTGAAGTTGTATGTAGGCTTTCCATACCGGCCACTTTTTTATTAGTTTGCTCTCTACCTATTTTTGCATTGAAGTCTCCCAGCACAATCAGGATGTCCTGTTTGGGGGTTTCTTCTATGACATCTTCCAGATCATTATAAAAGTCTTCTTTAATATCATCTTCTTTCTCTTCAGTAGGTGCATGTACATTAATCATCGTTATATTTTTCCATTTACCTTTTATTCGTAATTTACTAATCCTGTCATTAAAAGCTTTAAAGTTTAAAATGTTCCCCCATAACTCTTTTTTGATGACAAATCCTGTTCCTAATTCATGTTTATTTTGGGTGTTTCCTCCATATATTATAATCATTCCATTTTGCTCTAAAGTACCCTCTCCTGGCCACCTTATTTCTTGAATTGCTGTGATATCCATTTGATATTCAACCAGCTCCCGGGTTAGTTCTTCGGCCGCTCCAGCTCGATATAGTGTCCGTACATTCCATGTTCCAAATCTCAAAAGTCCTTTAACGTTCCAAGGTCGTTGTCCAGATAAGTCAGTCCGATATCGAGGCTCATGTATTTGTTTCGTAACAAACCAATTAACCAAATTAACCATTCTTTACTTCAGTAAAAAGCTATCAGACACACAGAGAAATTATGTTATTACTGAACTAGAGGCGTTAGCATTAATTGAAAGTATTGAGAAATTCTCAAGTTATCTACTTGGTAGAAAATTTCTTGTTCTTTCGGATAACAAACCTCTACAGATATTCACATCTGGTCATCCTAAGAACTCTAGAATTCATAGATTGTCTTTACTCTTACAGGATTATGAATTCGATATCTGTCACATTCCTGGAAAGGATAATAATCTTGCAGATATTCTCAGTCGATTATAGTTAAATAGATCTATGTTATAAGTTATTCAATTATAATTTATTGTATCTGTTTATTCATAAAGTGTTAGGAAATTTTATAAATATATGTTAAAATAGCACCTAATTAAAGAACAATGTATAACAATCATCAAATGTATAATTTATTACTGTTTCGAATATATAATTTAGTCAGATAGATACTTGTGTTAATTTGTCATTTTGACAGGATGTCATAACGCGCCTACCAATTGAGGAACTGTAAACAGTCGTGTTGAACTAGGTGGCTACAAACCGTGTGGACAATATTTCTTATTGTGCGGATAAGAAAGAAAGAAAGGACAATTAAGTATCTAATTAAGAAAAGTGTATATGTATATACATAATATGATGTGAATAGTATATGTATATATATATAGTTAAGTTAATAGGTTAATATGTTATATTAATTGGTTAATTAGATGAGTAATTATATTAATTAGATGAGTGTTATATTAATATTATATTAGAATAGTTTATATTTCTAATCATTGATTCATTGGTTAAATGTTGAATTTAGAATTGGTCAAGGTGCCCAAAATATCCACATTGGAATATATCTCTAAAGTATCTCAAGGCATGGAGCGTCTACCTTACCTACAGATATATGATGGAAAAACAAGTAATATACGTAACATATACATGAACAGCGACAACGGTCAACGGCAACTGAGATGGATTGCATGAAACCCCATTATTACCCTCGTCCGAAACTCATGGTATTACCTAGAGTGAGGACACTTGTCTATTAGGACAAGGTAGGGACTAATGAAAATTAGTTGGACTGATCTCCCCATGGATCAGCCACACGACGTCCAACGGGGGTTTGGACAGGTGGGCGTGCCCGTCATATAACTTTATTATTTTTTTAGGGTGGGTAAGGGGAACCATGAGCTATTCAGTTGTTGTTGTAATTGTTGTAGTAAGGATATGATTACAGATTGTATATATATCATATATATATATATATATATATATATATATATATATATATATATATATATATATATATATATAATAGAGAGAGAGAGAGAGAGAGAGAGAGAGAGAGAGAGAGAGAGAGAGAGAGAGAGAGAGAGAGATGGAAACCATGTGAGAACCATGTTCTATGTTTTCAGTTGGTTGACGATTTTATTATCTACAACACTTCGATTTTGTGGATTCCAGTTTTAGTTATTACGGGAAGACACGTCGAGGCACCTGGGACCCTCATCCGTTTGACAGGCCCTGGAATAGCTTCGTCAGTGAAGGCCTGGGTGGCAGCTCGGACAGGTCCGGTCTCTAAGTCACAGGTGTCCTTCGGAACTCACCTGCAAACATTCAGTCTTTCTCACTCCTTTCATTCATCACGTCAGAGTGTAGGGATCTGCGTAAAGCTTAGTGGCCTCGGACGGGGGACTCATCTCCCAGACGATCCTCGTCGTTCTCACCCTTGAGTCAGTTTCTCTCTGGGTTTTCACTCCCAGATATTAGAGAAACGCTATCTTATAAACATTTCCTCCAACACACAAGGGGAGAAGCTCGAGACTGCACTTGAAACTATTGACCTGGTTTGTACCAACAGTGGCTGTGTCACCAGGACAGCAAGCCGTCCAGGGGGTGAGGACAGTGCTATTGATCTGGCACTGGTTTCTCCTTCACTCACTACAGTGTGTAGATGGAGTGTCCTAGGACACCACGGCAGCGACCATCAACCTTGCAGCATATTGGTGAAGAAAGGGAGAACCAGGCAGCACAAGTTAACGGTCAAGACTTTCCAGTATGATAGTACATGGCAAGATGTGGTGAGTAAAATAAGATGTGACAAGCGCAGAAAGGTTCAGGCCAGGAAAAAATCTGGGAGCAATCACCGTGGTGTAATCTTGAGGTGGAGAAGTCGTTATTGGAGAAACGTGGTGCTGTAAGGAGATGGCAAAATGCCAAGAAGAACAGAGCTGGCCATCCCAGTCCCTGCATGCACTTAGAAAGAGAGATGCACACAAAAGTAAGCTATTTCAAAATACAGATCAAGGTGATTAAAAGTGAAAAATGGTCAGAGGTGTGTCAAAGAGTAAGCACAGACAAGTCACTGAAATTGTACTGGCGACTACATAAAAGTATGCGTTGTGTAGTCAAGAATAAGAGCATTTCTGACTTCCAAGGTGCTGACCTCATCTGGCAGAGGACTGGCGAGGACAAGGGCAAAGCCTTCTTTGAAGCTATCTAGAGCAGAGCACCAGACAGACATGAGAGGCCGAAATCTTGCCAAGGAGGCGTCAGACAGGTGCAAGGCCCAGAACACTTTGGATGAAGACACAGTGACAGTGAAAGAAATCAAGGCTGTGCTTCGATGATAAAAAAAAACAGCGCTCCAGGGCCAGATGGCATAAGATACAACGACATCAATAGGTGTACCGACAACGAGCTAGAGCAACTAGCAGACATGTACAACAACAGTATAGGGAGAGCTAGCATCAAGGAGGAGTGGTTACACAGCTGATTCCCTTGCCGAAGCCTGGCAAAGACCACACAAAAATTCAGGGATATCGAGTTAAAACCACGCAGAATACAATAGGCAAGCTGCTAGAGAAGTTAATTGTCAGGAAAATATCAAGCCAGCTAGAGAGGCAAGATGTTTCCCCACCTACCCTGGGTGGGTACCGTCCAAAAAGAGAAACCTGGACCAATGCAACAGTTTTTGCCCATGATGTCTATGAAGGTTTCCACTCAGGTATCGAAACCTTTGCTGCAGCGATTGATCTTTAGGACGCGTACAACAGAGTACCATTGGATTTTTTAATGCTTCAGCCTCTTGAACTCAAAATAAGTCCATTCCTCCTTAGTTGGATCGCTGCAGCTCTCTTCCATAGGAAAGCAGTTTTTAGATGTGGCAGTTGGACGTCGGAACCAACAACAATATCCTAGCCTACCACAGGTATCACAATATTCTCCGGTACTGTTCAACGCCTATACTGTGAGAATCACCAGTGAGCAGATCACTGGACCTGGTAGGACATTTTCATATGCCGACGATGTTTTAGTGTACCGCCAGGGTAAGGATAGAGATCAGGTTGCTGTGGAACTAAAACCGAACTTAATCGCATAAGTACTTGGTGTGTTGAGGCTGCGGCAATGGTCAACCCAACAAAGGCAACAGTGACTTGGTTCTCGTTTAATAATTATATTGTCAACACTATATCACCAACTGTAAACCTGTGTTCAGAGACGGTGGAAAGAACGCAGGCAATGAATTACCTAGGGATACCGTTTAATCGAAGTCTTGCTTATAATGAGCACATAGACCAGGTGATAACAAAGGCCAAGCGGGGTTTGGCTGCGATGCGGGTGATGGCGGCAGAAAACTGTGAGCAGCGCCATCTATGTCTTCTAGGCGAAGGGCTGGTCATGTCTGTTTTTGAGTATGCGATGGCAATCCTGACTCTCAGCCGTAAGCAGATAGAAAGGATGGAAAGGATACAGAATGAAGCTATGCTCATTATTCTTGGATGTACAAGAGATACGGCATGCAGGACGATGCGCTACATTCTTGATTGTCCAACCATTGAAGACAGAATACAAGTCTGCAGAGCTCGCACCTACCTCAGAGTTAAGGCAAACACACAACATCCACTGCATAGTGAAATTATGAATGTGAAGGGCAGCAAGCTAAAACGAGGACGGTCGTGGATGGGTCAAGCCGAAGACATTATTCAACAGGTGTGTTCACTTGAGGACTTAGAACCTGGCGAGGAGTGGGTACAAGTGCCAACAGACTTCTGCACATCCTTATCAGTTTGCATCAAACTAGATAGAAAATGCAGACAAGAAAACCCTGCAGCTGTGGAGGCGGAAGTACAAGCGTTGATTTTCGAGAATTCGCTAGACAGTGATGCTGTCATTTACACAGATGGGTCGGTCGTCCGACATGTGAGAAGCTCATGGGCCTTTACGGCTCAGGCCGGAGGGAGAATTGTGAAGGAGGACTCTGGTGCTTTTGCTGAGACCACAAGTAGCCTGACTATGGAAGTCATGGCAGTAAGTAAAGCAATAACATGGCTCGAGACACAGACATTCACTAGGGCATGTTTCCTTAGCGACTCAATGAACATGCTCAAGAGGATAGAGATGGGGGAGATCCGAAGAGAATGGTTGCTGTCTCTGGAGCGGTCTCGGCTGGCAAAGATTAGTTTCATCTTCGTGCCAGGGCATGCGGGAGTACAAGGAAATGAGCGGGCTGACAAGCTCGCAGGTAAGGCTACTGTGGAGGGCGGACGCGCCATGGACCAGGCTGACATTCTGAATGCTCTACGAGAAGTAAGACTTTTGCGAGAACCAAGTGATGACTGTGAATCACAACCATGGCCAGTCTGCGAGATCACCAAATTAAAAGAGGGGTGGCCAAACAAGAACACTAAGCAGGAAGCCAAAGAAGACTGATAAACCACCACAGAACTGGTGTCGTTAGCCGCTACGCTCTGCGGGATTTGCTGAGGAGGGGATCCGAGCACTTATGGACTGAATTGTTCGATGTGCAATGAGGATGATCTGTCGACTAACTAACTATCTTATATGCGGCTCTTGCTCTTAGTAGTGATCGAGTGGTGTGTAGTTACTGAAGTCCTTCCTCCTTTTGGTTCAAAGGACAAGTGTAGAAGAAATACCTGAGTTCGTTCCCAAGTCTAAGGCGATCAATACATTCCCTGTTTGGTCACCCCGGTTTAGTGGCACGACTTTAAAGCGGACCCGCTGGGATCAGCCTGTTCATTTGTAGAAGGCAGTCTGCCCCCTGGTTATCTACATCCCCCTCTCTTCCCATTGTGAAGAAGGATAGCTCCCTACTGATGCCCCAAGCAGGGAATAATTGCTTAAGGAATCAGTAGAGGAGAGCAGAAAAGAAAGATCAATATTCCGTTTGAAACTGCGGTGACACACCCTAGCTCTCGGTCGATCGCATACCTCCGATATGCCATTCGGCCGACGCTCCATTTCGAAAAATCCCGGTATCACACTTCGATATCGACAATATTAACACGGCCGAATTGAGTCACACCCGTCTTCCTTCGCTACAGCGATCGATTCGCGCTCGACTCCGTTCGCCGGCAGCCACACCTTACGCACTTGCGTCGAGCAACTACGCAATACTCTTCGAACTAACGATTTCGACAAGCTTGATTATGCATAGTTCTTGTAAATGGACATACAACCACAGGCCCTGTCGTGTCTTCCTTTAAAGTGTCGTCTCTGGAGTGAGGGGAGTCAACACCCACATTATATTATTTTTTCTCCTATCAATATCCTGGAGAATCCACCAGCTTCCGTCCAACACCCTCCTTCAGTTCATGGACACCTTTTCCTCTCTCTATCCCTGTCGTACTATGCCCCCTCTCATTCTTCCCCACGCAACATATTCAATAACTCTTGCTTCTAAAAATTAATAAAGATTAATTTATTAAAAGAAAAGTGTAATATACGTGAGACGTGTATGCGAAGAAAATGTGTGATGTGTTCTATAATATGTGTAGGATCGGACCCTCAGATAATAGCATAGTCAGTTCATCCTTGCAAGGACACACCACAGCACGTTAAGTCAGAACAAGTCCATCTCACCCGGTACTGTATCTCTCCTGCCGGACACCGACTGTCATCTGTAGCTACCTGGTAATCCATCTTCCTGATCATCCGAAATAGATACTGTTTGTAAATTACAGCTGATCATAGACCGGTTGCACACTACACATAAGTTCCTATCGTTCCTAAAGAATGCACAAATCCTTTGTAGTGAGTATTTAGGTATCACTGTTATTGTTAATACACTTGATCCTAACTAGTGTCTATCTAGTTTCAAGTATCATGTCTTTTGTACTATTTCACTAGAATATATCACACCATGTGACTAATATATTTTAATGTTCTTGTTTAGGTACCACTGTTCTTATGCTGTGTGTTACATCAACAATCATCACCCATCTTAGGTGAACCATCTTCCTTATAGCGTTATTTAATTTCCGTAAGAAACAGGTTACTGTTCAACTGAGGTTCTTTCAAATTGGCGTTGCACCTTTTCTAAAACAGTGTTGAGCTTCCTCGTAGCTGGTAGGGAACCTGTGAGAGAACCAACACATCTGGTGATAGTACTAGTCACTGATCCTACCGGCTGAGTGTAAGCCTATTGCCTTGCTCAGTTATTTTACAGCTAACTAAACTCTGTCATAGAGCATATTAGCTCCTCACCTACGTCCGAATCAGGCGATGACAAGGAAAGACCCATAAACAGAGTGCAAAACTTCAGTGGGCAAACCACTGAAAGATCCCCCCATTGGACACTTTCCCCATCTCCCAACCCATCTTAAATCTCTCCAAATATCACCCCGCTATCCTATTCATCCTAGCAGAGCCAATCATCACTCATCCTCTAACTAGTTTTCCACTAACAGTGCTAATCGTCACACTCTAGTTTTAACAAGGTTACTGCCTATATTAAGTAGAACTAATTAGATCATATGTTCCACCTTATACGGCACTGCAGTTTACTCAATCACATCTAAGTGTGCCATGACAGGCACGTGTAAAATAAATCTAATTAATCCCGCACACGTTAGATGTTCTTAACTCCCTAACTGCCGTGCCAAAGCACGTCTACCTAGATCAGCGGTTCGAGTTACACTAGTTGTCCCCAAATCGGGTTTTTGGCAAACGCCTAAAATTCGTCACGTGACGTTATTCTTTATGTCCACACAGGTGTTATTTTGGGCAGATCAGCCCTTGTCAGGAATCTATCTTCCCTGGCTCAATCAATGTCAGATTCGTCCTCCAATGTTTTGACATCCACAACAAGCTAGCGAATTACGGTATGGTCCCAACAACAGTTTTCAATAACAAGCCGCAATTTTCTGTCGAGTGGTGACAATCACAGCCGCCATTTCGCTTGATGTCCGGAACTCTAAATGACAGACGGGCTGTTTTCTCCCGAGCTGGGCACTTCCGCTTGAATCAGACCTGTTTATGAACTGTCAAAGTGGTGTATAGATTCATCTCACTCACCACCGAATGTTCCTATTTAGCCCACCAGATGTAAACACGTGTAGCTGCAACCCAGACTGTTTTTACTGTATTTGTTGAAACAGCCTGTGGCCTCGATTATGTCGTTAATCCGAACGCCTTTTATTGTCATCACTGGTTACTCAGGGTGTTTTTCGTGACAGGCCCATCCTATCTCCATTTAATTTGATAACTAGCAGGTGGCATGACTGACGCGCTTTATTAATGAATTTTAAAGCAATCTAGTACATGCCTCAATTTAGCTGTCTTCGATCGATAATGCCTGCTTAATATGCAAGACCTAACTTTGCGCTACGCACGGTTAACAAGCTTCACTGGCGGCAATGATCGCTTAGTCGCTTCGACACCGGTATAAAGTAATAGTAAATTAATTTACCTTCAGACCTGAACACCTCTTGTCCAATGGGGCTCTAGTACATGTAGAGAATCTTTAAATTCTTTGAATACACCACTTGCCGCTTTACAGGCGTCGTCTCGGTGAGTGAAGTAGAACACGCACAACTGGCGAATGTTAAGCGCCGACCTTAGGTCACAGATGACTTTTCGGGAGAAGGAGAATTTTGTTTACAGCAGCGACTTTCTCGGGAGAAGCATGCCCAAATTACATGAGACGCAATTTCGGGAAGTAGAGCTCTTTCCGGGGTCAAGAGAAACCCCCAGAAAAGAGCTTCGAGAATGTTGGATAACGGTCTAGACAGGGGAATTCCCGTCGGGTTGCCGTCGGCTAGAAATACGCCGTGGTCTCCAGTGTCAGAAATAGCCGCGAGGCAAAACCTACGGCCCTTTATGTGACAGTCACGTTATGAGAAGAAATAAATTGGAGAACTTAGTGACAACTGGCAAGATAGAGGTAAAAAGAACAAGAGGAAGGCAGAGAGGTAAATACCTGGATGGCTTGACCACATGGCATGGCCGAGACAACACTAAGCTGATCCACGACTCTGGTGATCGAGTGAGATGGCAAGACATGGCCGCCCAGGCTTATCGGCATTGCACATGATGATGAAGAAATTAAGAAAAATCTTACCGTGGGTCTTTATGTAAAAGTTCCGCAATCAGATCTGCCAGGTTTCTGTCAACGTGACTTTGTAATGGTGAGTAGACGCCCCTGCAATAATTACGGACTTAATGACTCAACATGGCAAAAACAGCACAATAATAACATGGCCAACAAAACATACTTTACAAGCACCAGAAAAATAGATAAACACAAATATAAAGTCAAGCAAAGATAAAATGTTATAATATGGGTATACATTAATGAAATTAAGGGAAGAAAGTTGCTAGAATGCGGGTGCACATGAGTAGTATGGGAAGTTATATTGTCAGAATACGGGTATACATTGCTAAAGTTATGGGAAGATATGGTGTTAAGAATACGGGTATATACTACTAAAGTCATGGGTATATATGGTTTACCACACCACCTAAGAAGTACCGATTATTCTATACATGTGTGGGCTAGAACCATATACCCAACACAGCCTCAAGACCTGCAAATTGGTGCTTGTTTTCTTACTTAACTGTAACTGCTAACCAGATGTGTACCAAGATAGAATCTGCTTGACTTGACTTTTTGTGCATTGTCTCGGTAAAGTGTGGATTTGTATTTCTGTCGGGGCAAAGATATAACCCTAACAAACACAGTTCGTGGCAACGGCACTAGCCAGGTGACCTTAATTCATCAGGCTCAAGACCTCCCTACCCTACACTGCAAGGTACTACAGGAAGGCCCCGGTTAACGTCGGGGTTACGTTCTAGGAAAACGCGGCTTTAAGTGTATAGTGAAACACTTTTTCCCATAGAAATAACTGAAATACAATGGATTATGTAATGTTTATTTTGATGGTTGTTGATATTTATTGGCTAGATAGAGGTGGGTTGGAGGGCGAACAGTAGAGTTATTGGGACGTAGAGGCATTACATTCTGCCTCTTCATCTGAGGATGAAACTGCAACCTCTTCTTGCCTCTTTTTCTGGCTCTTCTCTGCTTGAACAAATAAATGTGTCCAATGTCTGCTGCACAGTCTCTTTCCTTTTCTCTAAGTAAAGCTCCTTGTAACAGTTGATAGCGCTTGCTATTTCCCTCGACACTTTGGAGCTCCGTTCTCTGTTCGGATTATCCTAATTTATTATGTCCATTGCTACATCAATCAATTGAAAGAATTATGACAAATGTTCAGCTGTCAGCATTCGAGGGGGGGGGGGGGGGGGGGGTTATGTTGCAACAGGGTGCTTCTCTTCCTGCTGAGCTCTCTGCACGTCGAGTTGCATTAAGTCCTCATTAGGCGACTCTTCTCCATGTGATGCAAGAAAATCATCAATGCCAGCTTCCTCCACCCCTTGAAAGCCAGCTTTAGTGGCTAAGTTAGCGACCTGTAGTAGTCTAGCATGAACGTCGTCACATTCACAAAAGTCGGGCAAACATTCTGGCCACAGCTTTTGCCACACACCATGCATGCATGCTGACGTTACCTCACTCCATGAATCCGCAATGTTGTCAATGGCCTTGAGGATGTTGCAATTTCGCCAGAATCCCTTAATGGTAGGCTTACCTTTACCGTCCGTAGCCTTGATGAGGTGTGAGAAGGTGCGACGCAAATAATCACTTTTGGAAGTTGCAATTACACATTGGTCCAAAAGCTGGATCAATGAAGTCGTGTTTTGTGGCATGAATACGAACCTGACGTTCTCAGACAAGTCGGTCACAATGATTGGATGACCAGGGGCGTTATCCAATAGCAGCAATATCTTAAATGATATATTTTCTCTAGCACAATATCCCCTTAGAGTAGGAATAGCAGAAACAGTTTTTAATGGTGTTTTTTTTTTTTTTTTTTTAAAGTTGCATATCTCTGACACGACGTTGCAGTCAACACCATCATTTTTCAGCTGCTGTTGGTGTTCTTGGCAAGATTACGCTCAGTAGTTTGCCATTGCTTTCTGATTAACCGGCTCACATACCCCGTAAGTAACCAACGCGACTCGATACATAAACTTTACCCATTCCTGGAATAACCTTCCTGTTATCCAAACCTTTTTGTTGGCACGCCATGTAACGCGCAAGTATTCCGTTGAATAGCCCTTTAGAGCCCTTGGTGTTTCTGAGTGGTACACCAGTAAGGGCTTGAACTTGAAATCTACTTCATCTTTGCCACCTAGAAGAAGAGCAAGCCTATCTTTGGCAGCTTTAAATCCAGGCGCAGTCTTCTCATCTTTCGAAATATAAGTCCTTGGTGGCAGTCTTTTCCAATAAATCTCTGTCTCGTCAATGTTGATGACTTGCTTGGAAGAGTAACCACCCTACTCAATCATGGCCTTTAACTCTGCAGGGAAACGCTCTGCAGCTGCAGTATCAGCACTCGCTGGTTCACCTGTTATCAGAATGTTGTACAGGTGTGAACGCTTCTTAAAGTGCTCAAACCAACCACGACTCGCTCCAAAACTAACATCAGCACTACTAATTCTACCCTCACCCGCTTTCTTAGCTAGATCTTCATAGATAGGCTTTGCTTTCTCCCGGATAACCATCTTGCTCACATGCATAAGTAGAAAGGGATTTTGTATTTAATCCCTACTTGTGGCGGTTTTATGTGGCGGTCATATAGTACATTCTTGCATGTGGGTTATATCGCCCCTGGCCGCCACATAGAAAAACGGACCTTATTTTCAAGTGACATAACTTATGAATAAATAATATAATGATTTCTACACTGTTACCTCCACGGCTAGCAAGAGGACTACTATAAATAAAATATATATCAGAAAGAATCATAACAGTGAGAAGAAAAGAACATACAATTACGACACATGTACAAATATACGCACCATGTAATGCAAACAATAATGAGCAAGAATGCTAGGACTTCTACGAAGACATCAATGACGTGCTAAATAAAATAGATAAGCAGGACAACATCATAGTAATGGGAGACTTCAATGCAAGAATAGGACATAACAGAGCGGGTATAGAAAAATATCTTGGAGCATTTGAGGACCAACATAATAAAAGAAATGATAATGGACTTAGATTGATAGAGTTATGCAGACAACCTGACCTCTTTATAAAAAAACTCATTCTATAAACACAAAGACTCACAAATATACACCTGGTATAAATGGGACGATCTCAATACTAAAAGCCAATTTGATTTTATATTAACAGAAGAGAGCAGAAAGAGAAATATATTAGATGCAAGGGCAGTGCCCAACTAAAGTATAAACACAGACCACAAAGCAGTCGTTGCCACAATAAGAACAATCAGTAGAAAAAGCAAAGACCAGGAAAATACATGAAATGCGAATCAGTAAACATAAAAACCTCAAAGACGATTGTCAGAGTCTCACATGGAGTCGGTATGAACATAAAGATAGAAGGGAATTAGAGAAGGACATAACCCCAATACTAGAGAGACACACTCGAATGCTCGAACAATCTAGAGCCTTCGAGAATGGTAGGTCAGTTCGCCTACAGCTCTGTAGACACAGGGGGAACCCGCTTACCGCGTGCCAGGACCTGTTCCACGAGAAGCTCGAGGAGAGTTGCAGCCCGTGTCCGATCGAGACACGTTAGAGGGCAGACGCCGGACTAAACATCGAAGAAGCAACAGGGCTTAACTTAAGGAGGACTTGATAGATTGCACCCGAGTGTATTTAGGGGTGTTACTCATAAGATAGATAAATGATAGACTTTGTTGTAATGATTATGTGTGATTGCAGTGTTATGAACTCCTGTAATAATGTTCGCCACGTAGCTGGCTGCGAAAACCATTCTTCGCCAGCTTACTGTAAATAAATTATATCAGATAGTATCAGAATGGAGTTTGTTGAATTGTATGAACCCGAGTTTCATTTCCCTAGGCCTCTAGGACGTTGACAGGCTATTTGGGGGCCCCAAGCCGGTTTTGGCAAGCGCAAGCTTCACTTTCCCGACAGCTCTTGATTTCGCCAAGTAAAATATATCAACATTCATACATAACAAAGTTTGAACTTTGCAGCTACTATCGTATCATCTGTTCATAAACTATCGTAGTCCCTCTAGAAAAGTACTAAAGAATTATATTCATGAAATTTGACATTGACATGACTGGACAATTACGGTGACAAATTACTAATTTTTTTTTGATTCCAACATCAGATTGTTCCGCGAAAGATTGTGTGTAGGTAAACTGTTCTCCAGCAGTGGCGATAAAACAGGGGAACCAAACAACACTACATCCAAGAAACCAGTAAATAAGATAAGTCCCATTTCATGCTCATTGTATCCCTAAATGATACTCACACATTTTCATTGATGTAAAATTTTTTCTATGTATTGCTATTAATGATATATATATATATATATATATATATATATATATATATATATATATATATATATATATATATATATATATATATATATATATATATATATATATATATGCAAATGTCATAACCATGTGAACTTATTCGTTAGAAAGTATTGAATGTAAACATTAAGGGATATAACCAATTTTTGTACACCCAAACTATTTCCAAAGGGATTTAATTGCTACAAATTTAACACTAGCTAAAATTACAAGATGTCAACATTAGAACAGTGCATCGAATTAGGAATTAAGTTAGGTTATACCGCCGATAAAATTTCAGAATGGGCACAAAAGACACATTTAGAAAACATAACACGAGAAGATAGGGCAGCGGAAAGAGAAGAGAAAAAGATGCAAGCGGAAAGAAAAGAGAAAAAGATGCAAGCGGAAAGAGAAGAGAAAAAGATGCAGATGCAAATAGAGGCAGAAGAGAAAAAGATGCAAGCGGAAAGAGAAGAGATAAAGATGCAGATGCAAATAGAGGCAGAAGAGAAAAAGATGCAAGCGGAAAGAGAAGAGAAAAAGATGCAGGCGGAAAGAGAAGAGAAAAAGATGCAAATAGAAGCTGCTAGCAAACAAGCTCAATTAAACGCAGAATTAAAAGTGTTAGAATTAGAAACACAATTAAAATTGAAACAAATGGAAATTGACTCCAACTTAGAAATTTCAGTAAACAAATTAAGGAGCAAAGAAGAGGAACGAAAATACAACAAATATAAAGGCTTAGTCAAACCTTTTTGTTCCGGAGATTCAATAAGTGCGTATTTAGAGAACTTCGAGTGTTTGATGTCATATCATAACGTTTCAAAAGTCGATTGGGCGGTTATACTGATGAGAAATTTAGCATTAGAGCCCTTAAAAGTAATATAAACAATCCCACAAGACATGAGGAAAGATTACGACTATTTAAAACAAAGAATACTACAACATTTTTCACTAGACACAGCAGGCTATCAATTGCAGTTTTCAAAATTAACACCATCACCTAACCAAACGTTCATAGACTACGTGTCTACAGTCCAAGATATTTGTACAAAATGGATAACTTCATCGAAAACAAATAACAGCTATGATAAACTAAAAGAGCTAATAATAATTGATAAAATCATGAACACAATACCAACTCCTTTCTCTAAATTTCTGAGGCAAAGTGATTGTAAGACTATTCAAGAAGTAGAAATTAAAGGTAGTGCATATTTCACAGCTAATTGTGATATTTTTCAGTTAAATATGAGTCAGAATGAGACAGCAGCTGTTACAAACACCAAATATTCAAAACCAAATGAGAATAGGTTCAAACAACGCTCTAAATTCACAAAACCAGTCCTGTGTCAGTATTGTCATCTGACACACGAACAGTACGCAATATGTGATAAATCACCAACTTATCCACATCACCTTCAAATGATGGTGGAAAAACAAAAAAACAAAAGAAACGCGTATCAGAGAGCTGTCAAATGTTACTTTTGTTCAGCGTACGGGCATTATTGAGGACGCTGCGAGGGCCGCAAGATGATGAAGCAGGCCAAAGCAGCATTAACAGATACATCTATGGATGAAGAAAATGAGGAACTGAATGAATGTGACATCCAAAATGAAAGTGCGAATGAGTCAGGTAATGCGGTAGAAATCATTAACACCATCAATAATAACACCTGTAATACGTGCAGAAAATTTCAGTTGGATACAACCTTGGAATGTGGCCATACAATCCCTATATCCAATGAAATGGCCATCGCAGCCTTAGCGTCTAAAGGCAATTTAAAATTTGTGAAAGGTTTTGTTAATAACAAACTATGTACAATAATGCGTGATAGCGGAGCGACTCTTTGTGGAATTAAAAGAACATTAATCAATGACAAAGACTACACACACAACTACGTGACATGTCGCACATTCGCAGGCACCATCGAACGATACCGCCTAGCACTGGCTGAAATTCAGACACCTTTTCTTCCAGGACAAGTGCTATGCGCAGTATTAGAAGATCCCTGCGCGGATATTATTCTTGGAAATCTTCCTAACATAAGATCCTGCTCTGAAGAAGAAATCAGAGGATAGGAACAGAAAAAACTGCATCCAGAAAGCAAACAGCGATTCCAAAACTAAAGAACACATTTGCATGTCTCAAGCTGCCAAAAGCACAAGGGAGACCACCGATGACGGAATTCGAAACGAATTCACAGAGGTGCATAACACAGGGGCGGTTGAATCTTTCAATGACAACATCAGCATAAAACCTCGAATTGAGGATGCCACAGAAACGCAAAAGTATGAAACTGTAAATGTGCAACAAAAAACAGAATACGCCAATATAGTGACAAGACAAATGACTCACAAAACCCACGACGACCAACTTCACGAGTCGCTACAGATCATTTCACTCAATATTACCACCACCGAGTTTATCCAAGAACAGAAAGCAGATCCAACCCTTTCGCAATACTTTCGACTAGTAGGATTGAAACCAAAATTGACGAAAAACGCCTCTTGGACATTCAGACTAAATAACAATATTTTAACGAGGTTATATACCAGAGATCAAACCACGATACAACAAGTGGTTCTACCTCAGTGACATCGTGATAAAGTGCTTTATATAGCCCATGACTCACCTTTCGGAGGTCATATGGGTTATGAGAAAACCAGGACCAGAGCCCTGAGCCAATTTTATTGGCCTAAATTTTGCCAGCACATAAAAAACTATTGTAAATCTTGTGATATCTGTCAGAAATTAATTAAGAAGGGAAAAACCCTACTGCAGAAATCCAATCAACCACAACGGCATCAAGACCATTTCAAATAGTTGCGGTTGATTTAGTGGGTCCTTTAAACCACATTTCAAACAAAGGAAATAGATACATTTTTACACTCGTTGATTTGTGTTCAAGATGGGCAGAAATGATTCCATTAAATCAATCTCCTCTAAAGATGTGACGGACGTATATTTTACAAATATTCTCCCGTTTTATGCTTTCTGGAGAAGATAATATCAGATAGAGGAACGCAATTCATATCTAATGCCACTCAATCGGTAAATAAGTTACCCGGCATAAAACAATGTTTTACAAGCCCATATCGACCGTCCGCGAATGGAATTTGCGAAAAATTAAACGGGGACCTAAAACATATGTTAGCCAAAGTGACAGCTGAAAATCCAGCCGATTGGGATACACTTCTCCCAACGGTGCTGTTCGCTTATAGAGAAGTGCCGCAGTCGAGCACTGGGTTCTCTCCTTTTGAATTAATATATGGAGCGAATCCTAGAGGACCTCTCTCTATGTACAGAGATATGATATCACAACCCGTAAACACCCAATTACCAGTTTCCACCTATGATTTGGTCACTGACACCAGAGACAAAATCATTAGATCCTGTATACTAGCCAGAACATCTTTGCAGGAGAAAGGTTTTATGTACAGGCAGTACGCCAACAAGGGTGCAAGAACCATTGTATTACAGCCTAATCAAGAGGTGTTGCTATTATTACCTGACAAGAGAGATTTACTTTCAACCTCTTGGCAAGGACCATTTAAAGTTATTAGAAGAATTTCGGAAGTTGACTACGAAATCTCTTTAAATGGCAAATTAAAAATTTTCCATGTAAATATGTTAAAACCTTACTATTCTAGAAATGACAGTGACATAAACAATCAGACGGAGAAAACAGGGGATAATAAAAACAGACTGACAAGAACGACAACCAAAACGAAACGACAACCAGACTACTGAACGACACTACTACAAACGAAAATCGAAAATCTAGACGAAGCATCATTAACGACACATTCTCTTGACAACGTAGACGACGAAGACAATTTCACACTAGCGAAAATTTTTCGTAACGACAAATACGACGAAGGCAACGACACATTAGCAACGATTATTCTGGACGATGACGACAATGACATTGAAGACAATCTACAAACAGTAGCATCAGTAATAAATCAGACTGACATAGACAATACTGAAATTCCAGTACCTATCATGAACGACAACAGTACAGTACAGGACATAAAAATCTCCAACACTGTGACACAACTGCAGCGACAAGACATTCTGTCTCTTCTTAACGACTATAAAACTATCTTCTCAAACAGACCTGAACAAACTGACAAAATAACGCACTCCATTATTTTGACAGATGTAGCACCTATCAAATGTAGACCATACTCAATTCCATTACATTATAGGACAAATTTGGACAAAGAAATATAAGATTTAGAACACAACAAAATAATACAAAAATCTATGTCCTAATATTCTTCTCCAATTGTCCTGGTGAAGAAAAAGGACCAAATTATTCGTTTATGCACAGATTACAGGAAAGTCAATAATTTAACAACAACAGATGAGTAGCCAATGTACAGCTGTGAAGACCTTATTTTAAATATGTCGAAATCATCCATTTTTTCTAAACTTGATTTAACAAAAGGTTACTGGCAGATGCCACTATCCCCCTCTTCAAGGCATATAACCGCATTATCTACACCACTAAGCTTATATGAATGGAGATATCTTCCTTTTGGCCTGAAAAACGTTCCGGCTACATTTGTTAGATTAATTAGACTGTTATTACACGGCATCAAGGACGTACAATCCTATATAGATGATATTTGTATCCATTCTTCAGACATGACTTCTCACTTAGTTACACTCCGACAAGTCTTTAATCAAATCCTTCTTTTTGGACACTCTATCAAACCTTCCAAGGTTGAAATAGGCTATAAACAGATAGACTTCGTAGGTCATAGGATTTCGGAAGGTAAACTACTGACGGATGATAGAATTGTATCAAAAATTCTGAACCTGCAAGTACCAACTACAAAAAAAAAAAAAAAACAGGTCAGAAGTCTTTTAGGTCTCATAAACTATTATGCCAAATTTATACCAAACTGGGCAGAAATTAGATCAGTTTTTTTCAAATTTGTTGACCAAAAGTCAACCAGATAAACTATGTAAGAGTATCCGTTTAGAGGATGCAATTTGCAAATTGAAATCCATTTTTTCTAATCCACCCATATTGAGACTACCAAATATAGATTTACCATTTATATTAACCACAGATTCAAGTGCTATCGCAATTAGAGGATCTCTGATGCAAGAATATCAAGGTGTGAAACACCCAATCCTGTATGTCAGCCGGAAGCTGAAAACGGCGGAAATCAAGTATTCAACAGCTGAGTTGGAAGCATTAAGTTTGGTTTTTTGTGTTCGTCGTTTATCTAAGTTCCTCTTAGGTTCCCATTTCGTTGTCTTGACCGATAATGCGCCACTGCTGGTAATTAAAGAAGGCAACCCAAAATACCATCGACTAGCAAGATGGGGTCTTCTGCTTCAGGATTTCGACTTTGAAATCTGTCACATTAAAAGTACGGATAATATAATTGCTGACATATTATCACGACTAACCAATGCACCAGCAGATTAAGACTATTTACATTAATTGGTGGCCATATGATAAGCTGTGATATTTTAGTCTGTTGCATAAAAGAGTGTACCTCTACACTTACTGTAGAACTGTAATTCAGAAGTGTCGACAAATGAGTTAATACTCTACTTATAGCATTCACATATATGAAACTTTGAGAACCCTTAACTGTATTAAGCCACATTACCAATTGGCAGTGCATCAAAAACAATCCGAACGGTATATATTAACATTTGTGAAGTTATTTCATCAATCACAGAACTTAAATTGATCATGCGAATATTAAGAACTTTGCATACGCGTGATTTCAATGGACTTCGCAAACTACTGGAACAGAACATCGCACATAAACGCAGCGATATACTATGACTATTACGACATACGAGAGACAGCACAGGAATGTGACACCAAAACGTTATCTACGAACTGTAAACATTATTGGAACAGCACTCGGACAAAAGAACGACAACACTCGGATCGTCATTGGAGTTAATTAATTTAATGTTATTAGTTAAATATAGATTACATTTGTGCTTAATTATATACATAAAATATATGAACATGTAAGTTGTACATTTTCTATCATTGTCAACAACTCATGTGTGAGGCATAATCAGATTACCTCTCCCACACCACACAAGAAACTTGCAAGTCGTGTGAGAGGAAATAAATGATACATTTTATTGCCGTTGGCTCTTTACAAGTGCATAACAGTCGCTATCAAACCACACACAAAGCCACAGAATTGCCTATCACTAGTTTCCTAAACTCTAATGCTATCTCTATCTATTTAGTTACACAAAACTCCTATCAACGCTAAACGAAGTGCTCGCTACAAAGTCAGTCCCCAGTCTGACTAGTTGCTCGCGTGGCTACACACCACGCGGAAGGACCTTGAGTGTGTCCTTCGGCTTTCTGCGTGCCGTTACAGCTGGCACGCTTACATTAGCTGTCTTCTGTTGAGTGGCAATCGTGGCTATCATGTAGGCGCCGTGATTCTGTCGTGACCAGAGTGCTAACTATCTGGTCAACGTCTCCGTGTCTCATGAGAGAACTAGTTAATAGTCCCCCATTCTATCACCTACCCTGCCCTCATATCGGGGCACTGTATCACCTCTACTATACTTGAAGTTGACCACTCTTCCCGTTGGTGTTCTATCTTGAGGCAGACCTCGGCCTTTATGTTCCAGTCTTTGACACACACCCTCCCCTCCTGTGTTGCGTCATCAACTTTGACTCATTGGTTGTGACGCAAGAGGTTTCTAAAAAATTAGTGTCTCTAATTTTTGTCAAAGACTGTAGATAACCTGGCTTTGGGTAACTCCATAGACTTCTACTGACTATTGTCACAATGTAGTATCACTTTACTTGGCTACTGGCAATCGCCACAAACTTGTCTGGTTGGCGTGAGCCCTATTCTCAATCGCAATATTATATTAATTAGAGGTATGTCTGAACCGGACCGTTGTCTTATAAGACCTGCCCTCACATAGTAAATTAACTTACTACCCATACAAAGTTGACTTTCTTAGGGTCAACACATGAATTGCTTCATGTCCCCCATATAATATTAAACAACCATTACCCAAGCTGTGTGCGACAGGCTTTACCTATCTCGCTTCCGCGTGTAAAGTTATATTTCACTGTTAAGTTAGTGTTTCGTTGTCTATTATGTCCCCTGATCCGGAGTTATCTCCCTTTTATCTATAAAATATGTATGCAATTTATATGTTTGTTTTTCTGGTTGTTTGCGTGTTTGGATGTAATTAATACTATAATCTAACTTCTAACATGTGTATCTAATCTATCATGTGTATGTAAGTTAGTTTTCAAGTGCCATAATTCGGTTGAATGTGGTCACAAACAAGTGTATAACACTAATTAGTGACTACGTTTCCGTCTTATGAGACTTAAAATACTTTCTCTAAGATCTACACTAAACTACACACAACACATTCATACAGCACATTTTCAACATCGAAAGCAAACATTTGACGCAGACAAAAAATAAAAAGTCGCGTTGAGCGGCAGAAACATCCGCTGACCGATCTCACTCTCTCTTGTATATTTTACATTTGCTCTCACTTTCACACTTCTGTCACACATCTTTTACCCTCACTTCTGTCACACATCTTTCACCCTCCCAATTATTTAAAAACCTTGGAGTGACACTGTACAAGTTTGGCTCAGTTTGAGAAAGTTGAGCTCAATGACTGTGCGTAAATCGCTGCACGAGTCATGTATATACAATATATTTACATGTAAGAGCAAGGGTTGATGGTTTGTACCCTGGTATTATGACCAACTATATTTTACTGTACTAATACTCAAACTACTGACATACTAATACCACTTCTATAAATGTGAGAAGTAATGTGTTAACTATTTTACTCTATTTTGCCACATTAATCCTAAGATATGCTTACATTAATCCTAATATTTATCTAATTTAAGGGATGTAATCTAATTATTTAAAATGGCATTGATGTGAGATGAGTTATGTACCTTTCTGAAATGGGTAATCTGAAATGTAATAAAATTATAACTAATGTTTTTAGATGCACCAAAAAATATATGACTGATATTCTTATCTAAATGGTGTAAATGACGTATGTTTAATTGTCTAATATTTTTATCCTATTTTGGCGTAAATTAATCATAATAATACCTGATCACGTTTGTAAATGGAATGGTTCATTAAGATGGAATGAAATCAACTGAAATGAAACAAATTGGAATGTAATAAACTAAATGGTATTAATCCTATCTATACTACTATCTATTCTACTTCTAAGGTATGTAAGTGGGTAAAATAATGATTTATGTAAACTACTAAAAAAAAATGAAAACCTATTTTATTTCCTAACTCTAAATGTAAATTAAAGTTACCTAATTCTACCTATAATTTATCACTATATTAAAACGTTATAATACATATCACAATAAGTATATATATACATGGTATTTAAATACCTCAGGTTAGTCGTTGCCCTAATGTTCAGAAATTGCTTTCATTGGCATACTATATAATTACACTTGTCCTTGGTATTAAATACATTACACAGTCATACTTGTGTCCTATGGATATTGCACTTGTAGAATTCGCTTGTGTCGTAGACCAGTATTTTCGTATCTGTATTTATGTACTGTTCTGACACTGTTTTTCTCTGCTTAACACAAATGATTCACCGGAAACACATATGGAGCTTAGTAAATAACGAGCTGTTCCAGTTCACACGGTGATATATTTGTTTTTCGGAGCACAGTTCTTCTTTTGATGTCTACGGACACATGGTAGATCACTGTTCTTAGTACATAGTTTAGCACATAATGTCTATGTATTAATACAATATTTTACATAGAATATTATACTGTACTAAGTTAACAATTTTTACTCTACACACTTATGTGGAATCTCTGGTATTTCTACCTCAGATGGTCGACTAAGGGTATCAGCCAGAATGTTGTCCTTACCCTTAACCCTTTCGCGGCTATAGACGAGTTAAGTAGTACCGCGGTACGATGCTGTTGACGAGTTGACTCGCCTCCCGTAATCTGTCCCCCCGGTGCTATGGACGAGCTAACCCGTTTATACCATCTATACAAGAAGGCTATAGCCGTTTTCAAGCGTTTATGAATGGGGCACAAAGGTTACCTATTTTTAGATCCAAATGACCTATTTCACAGGCTCAACAGGCGTTAGTGTGCTGATAATGTGTTGTTGAGACACAGTTTCACCAGCAACAAGCCTGTTTTGTGCGTTTTAATTTCTACGGTGTACTGGTTTGATAATACCCCCGCGTTTGTGATAGAGTATTTGTGCTTTTCACATAATTGTTTTATAAAATGGCGAAGAAATCAGTTCGTATAGATGAAGAATTAATGGAGTTTCTTTCACGAAGTGACAGCGAAGATGAATTCCAAATGAGCGACGAAGATGACGAGATCATGCAACCATCTACATCGAAAGAAAAAACCGGCGTAACTGAAAAGAGGTTATTTGCCAGTCCTGCGTCCTCATCATCATCGGAAGCAGAGTCCAGTGAGAATGAGGAGATGCCCTCAAAACGGCAGAAAACCGACTCAATGGCATGGACTTCCAATGATTTGAGACCGGTTATACACGGTTTTGATGATTCCAGCTCTGGCTGTAAAGCGGCTGTCAATAAGGACAGTTCAGTGCTTGAGTTTTTTTTACTATTTTTCACTGAAACACTTGTTATAGGCATCGCTGATGAATGCAACAGGTTTTACAAGAACATTTTAGAGAATGCTCCTGACACTGTTAGCGCTCGTCTTTCCCGCTGGACAGATACTAATTATGACGAACTTTTTTGCTTTTTTGCTTTGTGCATGCTAATGCCAAGAGTAAAGAAACTTAAAATTGTTGAGTACTGGTCAAAGGACTTTTTGCTCCGTACTCCTGTGTTCAGCGAGGTAATGTCTCGGGATCGATTTTTACTACTTTTGCGAATGCTGCACTTCGCAGACAACAACGTTGACGCCGGCGGAGACAGACTTTACAAGATTAGAAGTGTGATTGACAGTTTGCGTACGTCGTTCAAGAGTGCATTTTCGCCATATCAGAATGTTGTTATTGATGAATCGCTCCTTTTGTTCAAAGGACGATTATCATTCAAGCAATACATTCCATCAAAGAGAAGCAGATTTGGTGTGAAAACATTTGTTATGTGTGACTGCAGAACGGGTTATATTTTAGATTTTATTGTCTACACTGGTGTCAACAGTGACATTACTGTATCAGGTCTTGGGAAGGGGGCTGATATTGTTACTACTTTACTGGCACCATATCTCCAAAACGGGCATACCCTTTTTGTAGATAATTGGTACACCAGTCCTAATTTGTTTATGTGGCTTCACGATCATGCAACTAATGCATGTGGCACGGTCAGAAAGAATAGACAGAATTTGCCTAAAATGGAAGAAAAATTATTAAAAAAAGGAATTTGCTATAGGTCTACAAACTGTTTATTAGCCCTGAAATGGTGCGACAAAAGAGAAGTTTGGATGCTGTCTACATGTCACAATTCAGACATTGTACCAACAGAGAAAAAAGATTGGAAAACCGGAGAAAATACACAAAAGCCAAAGTGCATTGTTGACTACAATAAAAATATGGGCGCGGTTGATCGGACTGACATGCTTCTCAGTTCTATTGAGTCAATTAGGAAAACTGTAAAGTGGTACAAGAAACTGTTTTTTCATGTTCTAGATCTGTCTATTTTAAATGCATATTCCATGTACAAATTGGTAACGGGGAATAATATTCCTCTTGCTGATTTTCATTTATCTTTAATTCGTGAAATTCTACAAAAATATTCTACGGAGAGAAGAAAGAGTGGAGGGGGACGAAGGAGCGAAGATCTGCCACTACGATTGGTACATCGTCATTTCCCATCTACAATAGAGTCCACAACGTCACAGAAGAAGGGGCCAACAAGAAAGTGTGTGGTGTGCTCTAAAAATAAAAAACGACGGGAATCAAGATATATGTGCAAGGATTGTGATGTACCTCTCTGTGTCGTACCTTGCTTCGGGGTCTTCCACAAACAACTAAATTATTAACTTTCCTTTGGTCTTTTCTTGTCATTCCATTCCTTGTTTTGCGTATGTTCCGTTACACTATCAATCCATCTTGTTATTGGTCTTCCGATTGTCTGTGTCCTTTTAAAATAATGTGAATAGTTTATTTTTCTCTGTTATTGCTTCTGTAACATCGTCATTCCACCATATTGTTACATTTTATTTTTTTAATTTTTCTATCTTTTACCTAATATCTTAATATTAATACATTATTATTTATATATAATTAAAATAACTTTAAACTAAACATTTTTAAAACATGAATAAGCTATTTTGTTGTTTTATCTCTTTGTAAAAGTGTTTGTTCAAACAATGGTGCCAACCTACCCAGTTTAGGAGTGCTTAAATTTTCCGGTGTTACAAAAATGGTCAACACCGCCGTGATATTTCCAGTTTCTTAGAGGTCAATAAAGTATTTAGCACAGGCGGGGCTGTCGGCGGAGAAAGTATTTATCACTGGGCGGGACGCTACTCAGAATTACGTAGCATTAAAAGGGTTAATATGCTCTATACTAAAAGTATAGTTTTGAAGAATTAGCGACCACCTGTATATCCGGTCATTCCGATGCACACCACTTTGTATGACCGTGATTGGGGAGTTGTCCGTCTGGACAATAATGTGAACACCCGCTAGAAATCGATAGAGCTTCCTCACCGCATAGATGATGCTTAGGGCTTCAAACTCTGATATGGAATATCTGGACTCAGCAGGTGGGATCTTACGGCTCACGTAGCAAATCGGTAGGAAGATGCCATCATAAAATTGGCCTAGTACTGCAGCGATGGAGATTCTGCTGGCATCTGTCCTAAGATAATAAACGAGCCTAGGATTAGGCAAGCGGAGGATTGGTACATTACTAAACAAGATTTTCAATTTTGACAATGCAGAAATTAATAATGCATCTTTGACATCTAATTTTACAGATGCTTTTAAAACATTGGAAAATACACTTGTAATTTCCGCTAAATTTGGTATGAATTTAATATAGTAATTTACTAACCCCAAAAGGCTTCTGACCTGCTTCTTTGTGGTAGGCATGGTCAGGTTCATAATTTTTGTAATAATTCTATTGTCAGTCTTAAGTTGACCTTGTGAAATGACATGACCCAAAAAGTCAATTTCTTTTAGGCCCAATTCAACTTTGCTCGGTTTGACAGTGAGACCGATGAGTCGCAACCTATCAAAGACATGTCTTAGTTTCAGTAAGTGTGTTGTCCAGTCATCAGTATGGACACATATATCATCTATATAAGTCACTGTATTCGTCACTCCATGTAGTAGATCTCTAGTTAAGCGTACGAAAGTGGCAGGATCATTTCGAAGTCCGAAAGGAAGAAAACGCCACTCGTAAAGTCCTAAAGGTGTTGAAAAAGCAGTAAGATGAATGGATTGAGTCTGCTGCATAGGGACCTGCCAATATCCCTTAGTAAGATCTAATTTAGAAAAGATTTTGGAGGTGGACATGTCAAGGATAAGATCTTCGCAGGAAGGAATTGGTTCTGCGTCGATCTTAGTGACGCTGTTGAGCTTTCGATAGTCCACACACAGACGAATTGTGGAGTCTTTTTTCTTAACTAGGACGGTTGGAAAGGAGTACTCAGATGTAGATTTCTGGATGATCCCACTAGCTTCTAAATTAAGAATTTCCTTATTTAGACTTTCTCTATAGCTGAGTGGGATAGAGTACGGCCTGCATTTGATAGGCTTAGAGTCCGAAAGAAGAATGGAGTGCTCGATTCTGTCCGTCCTACCTGGAATGTCAGAAAATATGTCTTTGTACTCTGTCACTAATTGTACTAATTGTCGTCGTTGACTGTCTGTTAGTCCCTGTTCTATCTGTATGCTATCCATTGTCGCAGTCTGGTCTACAATGGGAACAGGTAGTTCCATTCCGTCGTCGTCTACCTGATTCAGTACGGTGGTAGTGCTAAGTGCGTATTCTGTAAATTCACTAGGTGTATGGATCTCGTCGGATTTGCCAGTCTCGCTAACTAGTGTAGTTGCGTTGTGTACGTCTGTCGTCTGATCACTAGGTGTGGGCGCATTGTGTTCGTCTGTCTCTACTTCTGTCTCTTGTCGTGAAAAGTAAGGTTTCAGCATGTTGACATGGAATATCTTTAAGTGTCCGTTTATTGATATTTCATAGTCAACATCTGAAATTTTACGTACCACCTTGAATGGCCCTTGCCATGAGGTCAATAATAAATTTCGTTTGTCTGGAAGTAACAAAAGTATGTCTTGATCTGGTTCAAGATCAATTGTTCTCGCACCTTTTTTTGCGTATTGGCGGTAGATTTGACCCTTCCTCTCCAAAGCTGCCTTAGCTATAATACACGATTTCATGATTTTGTCTCGTGTTTCTGTCACCATTTCATAAGGTGTTTTTGGGGTGGGGATTTCAATGGAATTAGTTATCTCCTGATGATAAATGGTTAGGGGCCCACGTGGGTTAGCCCCGTACACTAATTCAAACGGTGAGAAACCCGTGCTTGAATGGGGAATCTCCCGATAGGCGAACAGCACTGTTGGTAACAGTGTATCCCAATCAGCTGGGTTTTCTGCTGTCACCTTAGCCAGCATATGCTTAAGATCTCCGTTAATTTTCTCTACTATTCCATTGCTGGTTGGATGGTATGCTGTTGTAAAATGTTATTTAATACCTAACATTTTTGTAAGGGCTTGCGTTGCAGCCGATATGAATTGAGTTCCACGATCGGATAATATGGTTCGTGGAAATCCGAACCGTGAGAACAGGTGTAGAAATACATTGGCAACGTCTTTGGAGGTGATGTATTTCAAAGCTACTGCCTCAACCCACCTTGAACAAAGGTCGACCATCGTTAATATGAAGCGATTTCCTTTGCTGGACACCTGATTCAGGGGTCCAACAATATCTACCGCCACACTCTCAAATGGCCTAGAAGCCAGTGTAGAAGGTTGTACTTCAGCTGTAGGATGTCTACCCTTACGTACTAATTGTTGACAGACATTACAAGAACGACAAAATAATTTTATATCATTGCAAAAACCTGGCCAATAAAAGTGAGCCTGAATTCTGGCCCTGGTTTTGTCGTATGCAAGGTGACCAGCAAACGGTGACTCATGTGCAATCTTTAGCACAGTAAGGCGGTGTTGTACAGGTAACACCGTTTGCTGAATCTCATGGTTACCAGTTGTATAATATCTAGTAAGAATGCCATTATTAAGCCTAAAGAACCATGATGCGTTTTTGGTCACTTTGGCTCTTTCTTTCAATAATTTTAAATATGGAGACACACTAGGATCAGCTTTCTGCTGTTCTATGAATTTCTGTCTGTTGGTATCATCTGTGCCAGTTGGGGAAAGCAACAGTAGTCTCTCATCTTGTAGTGTGTCTTGATGTTTTACAGTGTCTCCTCTGGTTGTTGCATTAGCTGCATTTAATCTTTCCCATGCAGCTATTTCATCGCTAGTACATTGTTTCAGTTGGGGTAAGCAACCCAAAATTAAATCAGTACAAGGGTTGTCAAGTATTGCACAAGTAAAGGTACCCGAAAGGAAAGGAGTGTTAATACGGGCTTTGGCCAAAGGGTAAATTTCAATGTTACCCGAAAAGGTTCGGCATTTGACAGAGTCACCTGTATAGTCATCTGGACTCACCAGTTCCTTTCTAAGACCAATAAGGGTGCTGCCGCTGTCCAGCAAACATTGGCATGGTCTATCGTTGACCATTGCATTGTGGAACACCAAATTGCCTCTGGAGGCTAATGCTGCATTTACATTCTCAGTTGAGAACGGTACTGTATGTCCACATTCTAATTTTCCGTCTGCATGAAATTGGTGACATCGTTCACAACTGTCAAAACTTAATATATCGTTTACACAACACACATCTTCAGATTGGTTAACAGGTAAATCATTTTCAACCTCACACTCAGTCTCACTACCACTATCAGAAGATGTATCAATCAAAATAGCATTGTTGGCTTTCATACGTTGGCGGCCCAGGCACTTATTTGAATAATGGCCGTAGCTGGAACAAAAGAAGCATTTGATTGCACGCCTGTATGCAGATCTTTTGTTTTGTTGCTTCTTAATAACATTTTCAAGATGCGCCGGATAGTTTGGCGATTTGTCACACATAGAATAAGTGTCATGCAAAAGTTGACAGTAAATACATTTTGACACTTTCTATCTTTCTTGTCGAGTTTTCTGAAAGGGTTTTCTCTTACTCTGATAGTTATTAGGTTGGTCTTTCACAAAAGAAACTACTTCAGAGTCATTTGAGGTCTTAAAAATATCTCTGTTAGAAGAAAAATATGCAGACCCTTTCTTTTCGAACTGCTCTATGTTCTCAATGTCTGACTGCTGTAAAAGTTTAGCAAAAGGAGATGGTATAGTGGATATGACTTTATCCATGGCTATTAAATTTTTAAGTCTATCAAAGTCTTTTCCTATGTTAGCTGCTTTCAGCCACCTATTTAGTACACTCTGAACATTTGAGACGTAATCAATGAAAGTCTCGCTAGGTTTAGGTTTTAAATTTGAGAACTGAACCTGATACCCAGGGGCATCAAGTAAAAAGTGTTGCATTATCCTATCATGGATGTACTGATAGTTAGATCTAAGATCTGTTGGTATTGATTCTATCACTTTAAGGGGCTCACCACTTAGGTTCTTCATATAAATCATAGCCCACATGTCTATTGGAACTTGGTGATATTTAAACTGATACTCGACATTTTCAGTCCAGGCTGATATGGAATCTTCTTTACAATATGGTTTGATAATATTTTTGTATTTGTTGAACTTATTTTCTTCTTGTTGACTTTTTAGTTTAGTGGCAGAGATCTCTGCGTGTGAGTCTACATCCATGCCTTTCATCTTTAATTGTGTTTCTGATTCAACTTGTATTTGTTTTTCCTTAACTCTTGCCATTTCATCTATCTCTTTTTGCTTTAGTTCTCTCTCTTGATCTAATTGCTTCTGTTTTAATTCTAGTTCCTTCTGTCTAATTTCCTTATCATGTTCTAACTGTTGTTGTTTAATGTCCAATTCTTTTTGCTTAATCTGTTTGTCATCTTCTAGCTGTTTTTGTTTTGTTATTTCAGCTAGTTGTGCCATATCTTTTTGATGCTGTCTTTCTTGCTCTCTTTCTCGTGCGCGTTCGTCTCTTTCTGCATCCTTTGCTTCTTTAAATTTCTTATCAGCATATTCGTCTAGCTCTTTACCTGTGTATTGCATTTCTTTGCCTGCTTTTACGAAATCAGCTAGAGTAGCCATGATGTTAGGTAATTAGCTAGCGTTGACCTATACTGAACTCTTTAATCACTTATTTTTCTTTGATATGTTATGGTTATTAATATCTGAGCACTGCAAATTGTACTCTTTGTATATGACCTGAAAAATTTAATCTTGAAAAAAACAACAGAGCACAAAAGTATGCTAATGCATCACAAGCTGAAAAAGAGATGCACTATTAATCACATTGCATGCCAAAATATATTGAGTATACTCAACTTAATGTTCCCGAGAATGAGGAACACACTCCGGTAATACGGGTCACCTTCTTTGCCACTTCGGCACGGACACGAGTTTTCTAATTAGGTCACCTGTTTGGCACTTCGGCACACACCCGAATCTTCTATTCAGCTGTTGTTCACCCTGGTTTACAGAGCAGCAACAATTAACAAATAGTAAACGACATATTATTCGACAATTTGATACAATCACAATGACATGCCCACGAACAAAACAGAATATAGTTTACTTAATATTAAATTGTCAATGTCCTGTCTTCGTTCTAACTTTTTTATGCCTTTCGTCACTAACCTAGTTTAATCTATGCAAGTGTTGTGCAGACCAAGTCTAATTTGCATGGCCGAAAGTAGTGCCATCGTGACGGTAAACACAAGAAAAAGTACGAAAAAAAAATTCAATATCTGCTTTGAAATAAATAAAAATATATTAATATTGTTTAAATAAACAAATATATTCAATTAGTAACTCAGATAAACAAATAATAGGTAATATAAGCAACGATTCAGGCGGGCAGCAGCTTAACGATTTGTAAACATTCAGATGCTGAATGCCAATGGCGTAGAACAACCGCTTGTTCAATCGTAACACGTCAGAGGCGCAGCGCTATTTTTAGCTTGAAAAAATCGATAATGTTGCTGGCTGTGTATCGCTCCGCCAAGAATAATTTTTGATAGTTATTCATAAATACATAAATAATTACATGAATAATTACATGAATAAATAAAGAAAATAATAATATCAATACTTACAGCTTTGAAGAACACATGATTTAAGTATATATTATTCTACTAAACACAAATAAGCATTATTTCGTCACGATAGGCACAGTTTCGTTAGCAACTTGCCCTAGTCTGCACACGTCATCGTCACTGACACAAATTAAATTCACTACTTCACTATTTGTAAACTTAGTCTAGAGCCGTGGATGAGTGTATTAGCTTGGCTCTTTCGTCCAAGCCACACTTCTGACACCACATTAATCTTTGCCTGTCAACAACTCATGTGTGAGGCATAATCAGATTACCTCTCCCACACCACACAAGAAACTTGCAAGTCGTGTGAGAGGAAATAAATGATACATTTTATTGCCGTTGGCTCTTTACAAGTACATAACAGTCGCTATCAAACCACACACAAAGCCACAGAATTGCCTATCACTAGTTTCCTAAACTCTAATGCTATCTCTATCTAGTTACACAAAACTCCTATCAACGCTAAACGAAGTGCTCGCTACAAAGTCAGTCCCCAGTCTCTCGAGTTTGCTCGCGTGGCTACACACCACGCGGAAGGACCTTGGTGTGTCCTTCGGCTTTCTGCGTGCCGTTACAACTGGCACGCTTACATTAGTTGTCTTCTGTTGAGTGGCAATCGTGGCTATCATGTAGGCGCCGTGATTCTGTCGTGACCAGAGTGCTAACTATCTGGTCAACGTCTCCGTGTCTCATGAGAGAACTAGTTAATAGTCCCCCATTCTATCACCTACCCTGCCCTCATATCGGGGCACTGTATCACCTCTACTATACTTGAAGTTGACCACTCTTCCCGTTGGTATTCTATCTTGAGGCAGACCTTCGGCCTTTATGTTCCGGTCTTTGACAATCATAATATGTCACAAACATTTTCATTCATAGTTAAAATTTTCTCCCAATACAATTGTTGCAAGTTAACTTATAAACCATTTCTTATCACCAGTACAGATAGTACTTGGCGCTTTGAATATAGCATATTGCCACTTTCTTTTTTTCTAAGGGCGGCAACATTTACCTCACCTCAATTTGTATATTGTAACAAATTATTATATTGAATGAAAGGTGTGCGAATCAGAGAGTGAATGAATTAAATGAGAGAGCGATATACTGAGCGGACAAATTGTACGCAAAAAGTATTCATTTTAATTTATCTGCGTTTTTGGATTAAAATGTAGCACTTGTCTAAAATTGTGTATACATGTTTAGTGTTAGATAAAATAGGTTCACTCTAAGAATCACTGTTTGAATACCCTGTACATGCGTTACACAGATAACGTAATTCATGACAAGGGATATTCCAGCTCGTGACACTTAGAGATGTACTACACACCACATACACACAGGTAGCACACACTTTAGACATTAGGTAGGACATACTCATAAAACTAAACACTAACAATTAAATCACACACATTTTATTAGAGCAAGTAACAAAGCAGTAAACACACTAACAGGCAAACAGGAACATTAGTAATTACTTAGGAGAAAACAAAAGTGCATATATATATATATATATAGTCAGCACTATAAAACATACGGAAGTAAAAGTGTATCAAAATACACATTCAGGACAAGAATTGCAGGTGTTCTTAAATAAGCCAAGACAATTTGTCTTATTAAAACTCTCTAACACAGAGTTTAATATCCTGGTATCATATGGATACTTGAGAAGGGCGCGGTTGCAGATACAACTGGAAGCGTCAGGGAACTTCGGTCGGATAAGCATGTTTAAGGATATGGAAGAGATAGGGGCTCTTCAGCAACCACCCTGAATTGTTGTACGGGGAAATACATGAGTTAATAGTGCAAGTATATAGATGGCCAGGTTCCCATCCAGGAAACTACCTACACCAACTTCATGTGATCCTATGACAGGATTAGTACAGACTAATTACCATATACTAACCCATAGAAGCGGGGAAGGGGAACCCTGTCAGAGTTTCACATGGAGTCGGTATGAACATAAAGATAGAAGGGAATTAGAGAAGGGACATAACCCCAATACAAGGGAGACACACTCGAATGCTCGAACAATCTAGAGCCTTCGAGAAGGGTAGGTCAGTTCGCCTACAGCTCTGTGGACACAGGGGGAACCCGCTTACCGCGTGCCAGGACCTGTTCCACGAGAAGCTCGAGGAGAGTTGCAGCCCGTGTCCGATCGAGACACGTTTGAGGGCAGACGCTGGACTGGACATCGAAGAAGCAACAGGGCTTAACTTAAGGGGGACTTGATAGATTGCACCCGAGTGTATTTAGGGGTGTTATTCATAAGATAGATAAATGATAGACTTTGTTGTAATGATTATGTGTGATTGCTTTGTTATGAACTCCTGTGATAATGTTCGCCACGTAGCTGGCTGTGAAAACCATTCTTCGCCAGCTTACTGTAAATAAATTATATCAGATAGTATCAGAATGGAGTTTGTTGCCTGTATGAACCCAAGTTTCATTTCCCTGGGCCTCTAGGACGTTTACAACGATGCAGTAAGGGAATATTATGAGAAAAAAAACTACCTGAAAACTGTGTAAAAGTACCTATAAAAGAAAGACAGTGGATGAAGAATGAGAGATGTTCAAATCAAGCATTTTAAATACTGCAAAAATAACACGTGGAACCACGAAGAAACGCAAAAAATGGGTAAAGAAAATAACAAGTTGGTGGAACGCAGAAGTAAAGAAAGCGGTAAACGCCAAAAAGGAAAAATATAAAATGTGGTTGAAGAGCAAACAGGAATGCGATTACATAGAAAATAGAATAGCGAGAATACATGTGAATAGAATAGTAAAGATAGAAAAACAAAAAGACTGGGAGGAGAATGGAGAATCCTTAAATGAAAACTTTAAAGAGGCAACTAGAAACTTCTACAAAGAGATTAGTGCAATAAGAACCAGCGGAGAAACCTTTGACCCAACTGAAATAACTAACAGCGAAAATGGAGAACCAATAAATGAACAAAAACAAATCCTAATAATATAGAAACAGTACTTCGAACAACTTCCCATCAGATGTCACAGGGATTCAATAAACCGACAAAGATCCCACAGAAGAACTAGAACCAGACATATTGAAAGATGAAATTATAGAAGCTGTCAGATTAACCCCATTTAACAAATCACCAGGACAAGATGAAATACCAAGTGAACTAATTAAAGCAGCAAGAGAGGTAGGAACAGCATGGCTACATAGGCTATTCAACCATGTTTGGGTAGAACAATAGACACCACGAGACTGGGGAAACGTCATAATTATCCCAATTTGGAAAAAAAACAAAGGCAGCAAAAGAGATTGCACACAATACAGAGTCATTTCACTGTTGCGTCATACGGGGAAAATATTTTGCAAAATTCTTGAGAAAAGATTACGAACTACTATGAATCCCAGCTAAGCGAAACTTGGATTTAGGAAAAACAAAGGATGCACAGATGCCATTTTTGCACTTAGACAACTTATAGAAAAATCAATCGAATTCAGTGAAACACTCTACTTAGCCTTTGTCGACCAAGAAAATGCGTTTGATAGAGTAGATAGAAACCAAAAAAAAAATGTTTGCATATCTTTTACAGGACATCGCTGTCAACATCGGCATCTTTCAGCAGATTGTTGATTTCTTGGCAAGATTACACTCAGTAGTTTGCCATTGCTTTCTGAGCAGCCGGCTCAATACCCCGTAAGTTACCGACGCGTTTCGAACCACTGCTGATTCTCACCGTCGTCACGTTACTTACGAGAGTATACGAGATTACGGAGAAAAGTCGCTAACCTCTAGGCCAGGAAGCTGGCAGATAGAAACAAGCTGTGGAAAATCCTTAAACAATATTGAGTGAGTACAAATCTAATGACCCTATGTAGAAGCTTATTCAACAACAGTGAATGCATAGTGAGAGCAACTGGAGGACACTCTGAACCCTTCACCATAAGATCCTGAGTACGACAAGGTTGTGTCCTGTCTCCTCTCTTGTTCATAACCTGTATAGACAACATATGTAAAGAAACCAGCCAAACAGAGACCACAAGAACACTGCAGAACGAACAGAACACAGAAGAAAACCAGTAACAAATTACACCATTAAAGAACTCCTATTTTCAGACGACCAAGCACACATAGCAATATTAGAAGCAGAATTACAAGATCAAATGAATAGTCTAAACGAAGTGTGAAAGGAACATAACATGAAAATTTGCACCAGTAAAACAGAGATAATGACATCAGACCAAAGAATCAAAACAGCAAAGATTCATCTAAAAGAACACTCCCTGAAACAAGAAAAGAACTTCAAGTAATTAGGAAGTATATCATCATCAAATGGCACATCAGAAGACGAGATCGAAAATAGATGCAATAAGGCAAACCAACTCATTGGACAAATGGCACCAATACTAAAAAACAAACATGTATCAATAACTACTAAGAAAGCACTTTACAACACAATCTTCCTACCAACTCTATGCTACCAATGCCAAACCTGGACAATGACAGAAAAAGAGAAAAGGAAAATCACAATAACAGAAATGAGATTCCTGAGAAGAATACTCAATGTACCAAGAAGAGAGAAAATCAGAAATGAAGAAATGAGGGCTAAAGTGAGGGTTATAGCAGTGCTAGATGTTATTATAAAGCAGCAGGTCAAATGGTTTGGCAATGTCAATATGTTACCAACTACCAGCACACCACAACAAGCAATGATGTACAGACCAGATGGAAGCAAAGGAAGAGGTCGAGCACGTAAACGGTGGACAGAGGGAATAACAGAGTCCATGGGAAAATCGATAAATGAAGTCCATAAATGGGCACTCTCACGATATTTATACTTCACCTCGATACCGTAAGGTACAAGAGGAACATGATGAGATGAGATTGTGTAGAGTCTGTGTGATACCAGTACTTGGCTCACTGGTTGCATATGCATGTATTTATGTATGTGTGTGTGTGTGTTTGCGATAAGTGTGTGTGTGTGTGTGTGTGTGTGTGTGTGTGTGTGTGTGTGTGTGTGTGTGTGTGTGTGTGTGTGTGTGTGACTGGTTGGAATGTGTAGAGACAGCGATGTTAGTACACACCAAGTCAACGTGTAAAAGTAAATGAGTGTATACGTGTCTCTCTATCTATCTATTATATGACTGGTTCTCTCTCTCTCTCTCTCTCTCTCTCTCTCTCTCTCTCTCTCTCTCTCTCTCTCTCTCTCTCTCTCTCTCTCTCTCTCCCCTCTCTCTCTCATTTGGCTGACATCTTCAACTTTCTATACCACAATGTCTGCTACACTAACCTTGCATCGCTCCATCTCTCAACAATACAAGGATTTTCTCGAAGTCTAGCAAAAATAACATTTCTTTCTTTGTCCACCTCTATCTCATTTTGGTATTTCACATCCACAATAGCGTAAAGTTTCCAGTCAACGAACAATGTCTGTTATGAAATCGGCCTTTAAAAAAAAATTAAAACCATGTCTGCATGATTGACCCCTTGAATACCATCTACCACATCGTCTAACCGACATTCAACATTTCATACCACTTAACACTGGCATTCTCTATGATTAAGGAACAACCGGTTTTCTGTTAATTGGGCAAATTTCTCAACCTACTGGAGATAAATCGGCAGTCCCCTATCCTGCTAGACTCTTTTTAGACAATGAATAAGGTCATCGACCAGTATAGTCACTGCTAAGAATGATATCAATGACAAACGATCTTCTTTACAAATGCCTATAAAATTATTATTCTACTAAGAATTATATAAGAAAGACAATAAACGTTGAAAATTGGTGAAGAGCAGTATGGATGTGTGGAAGGAAAAGAGACAAATTAGGCAAGATATACTCGTACATTACACACACTATTTTTTTATCTTGCATATCCCTTACAGGACGTTGCAGTCAACACCAGCATTTTACAACTGCTGTTGATGTACAAGGCAAGTTTTACGTTTAGTAGTTTGCCATTGCTTCAGGAACGACCGGCTCACATACCCCCGTAAGTTACCAACGCGGCACGAACCTCTCCCGATTCTCACAGCAGCTGTTTTCCCCACGTGGATATACTGGATTACGAACAATGTCGTTAACCCTTGGCCAGGGAGACCGGCACGAACACTAATAGTAAAATTAAAATAGAAGAGAAAAGTCTTAACCAAGTGGATAATTGTATATACTTGGGGTCATTTATCAGATGGTAGGTAAACAAAAGAGCTTAAGAACAGAATAGGGCAAACAGGGCAAACGAAAGCTGTATTTCAAAAAAATGAAAAGTATCCTATGCAATAGAGACTATCATTGAATGAAAAAGTAAAATTTCAAAAATAAACATTCACAAAAATTAAAATTTTAATTTCGACAGTAAAATTTAAACAAGTAAATTTCTACATGAAACAGTCAAATTGGAAACAATAAAGAGAAATGCACTTTTTAAACTTTATTGTCGAAATTTACATTTTAATTTTTGTGAAGTTTTATTGTTGAACAAGCAGAGGGAGACTTTAATCCTTCTTCTCTTCCATTTAAAACGGATTGATGTTTCACTGGCTGCTCTGGTAGCTGCTTGTTATTCATGATGTAATGTTATAGTGAGGTGGATAAAATGACTGGAGACCCCATATCTCGTTTGGTATTCCACAATTTCAGATGTTGAACACTGCCGACGGCCTTACTGTACTCTATGAATCAAGTTTGACAATATATATTGTATTCTCTGCATTTCTCAAAGATGGTTGCCATAATAAGAAATGGTACCTAGTTCCTCTGTGCTGTCTGAAATTTCTTATCAGTCCTTTTCGTTTGATACGCAGCAGAATTGTCCTGGCATGACTATGATTTATTAGTGCCATAGTGCGATAGCTGTTAACAATTTAACATGAACATAGAATTGCGCTGTATACAAAGCATGAAAATAGATACCTACTTGGTAATTTGAGATATCAGTTCATGCCAGCCTTTTGCTTGAAACTATAAATGTGTGAGAACACATAATTACTTCTTCTAAATACTTAATTTAAAAAATAAAATTTTTGTCAATCAACTTTCAGATACATATCAAGAACATTGCAATACGTTATAGATTACTCTATGTTAATTCTGTTTCTTGTTATCCTTCTTCTTCTTCTTCTTCTTCTTCTTCTTCTTCTTCTTCTTCTTCTTCTTCTTCTTCTTCTTCTTCTTCTTCTTCTTCTTCTTCTTCTTCTTCTTCTTCTTCTTCTTCTTCTTCTCCTTTTCCTCCTCCTTCTTCTTCTTCCTTCCTATAGGGACTTGGTATAAAAAGGATGTAGCCACAAATTAAAATTACTCAGTATGGTGCTAATCCCGAGTAGTCCTTTCAGGCGGTGATAGTGCCGGGCCCCCTGTCTCGAGGGGGTCCACCCCATGCCACTGGTGGTCACCTTCCCCTGTGCTGTATAATACTTACACGAAATACAATACCTTGCAGTGAAGTATATGTGATCTCTGGCAACCAATGAAGAGAGTCCTGAAATGCTATGTAGAACTAGCTTTGTTGAATGGCTGTGAATCTTGGAATGTAAATGAACAAAGTAAGAAGAAATTATAAGCAACAGAGTTGTGGTTCTCGGGACGAATGTTGCGAATTCCTTGGACTGCTAGAGTAACTAACAACGACTCCCTGAGACAGCTAATGAAACTAGAACATTATATATAACAATAAGAAAGAGACACACAGCTTTCTTCGGTCATGTGATGAGAAAAGAGGCATTGGAGAACATCTTGAATGGTAAGATCGAGGGGAAGAGAGGCAGAGGCAGACCAAGAGAAATGATGCTGGATGGACTGAGACGGTGGCATGGAGGAATACCATCAGCAGAGTTGATCCAGAACACCAAAGACAGAGATCTGTGGAGAGCCATGAACTCCTACGCCAACTGGCAGGGCACTTGATAATGATGATAGCCCAGCAGATAAGGACATAACACTTTCAAACATGAACATAACTAACACAAACTGCATTATAGTTGGAGACTTTAATAGCCGTTCAGAAAGATGGGGATACCCAGATACTGACAGCAGAGGAGATGAAGTGGAGGAGTGGTAAATAGACTCAAATCTCCATCTACTGAACAAAGCGGATGCCACACTGGGCTTCTACTTTAGAAGGTGGTTTACCACTTCTACTGCAGACTTAGATTTCTGCACAGGAGATATCTTTCACAAAATCGATCGCCATGTGCTTGACCAATTAGCAGGCAGTGACCAGAGACAGAAATGTGGTTTCCGAGGGAAATGCAAAGAATACCATGGACAGACAGAAAAACCAATGAACAAGTCCTTCAAGAAACAAATGAAGATCGTAAACTGATTAGACTCATTAGACGTAGACAGTCAACATTTTATGGTCATGTTATGAGAAGAAATGACTTGGAGAACTTGGTGACAACTGGCAAGATCGAAGGGAAGCGACCAAGGGGAAGACCGAGAAGTAAATACCTGGATGGTTTGGCCACGTGACATGGTCGTGATAGGAACACGGAACTGATCCACGACTCTGGTGATCGAATGAGATAGCAGAACATGATCGCCCACGTTTATTGGCATGGCACATGATGGATGGATGGATGGATGGACCACAGACCAATCAAGCTTGGATTTAATATGGAGTATGTTCGACAGGAGCAAAAACCTTTGACACAGAAAGAAACCACTAGCTGTCCTAAATTACAGCTGGAAGAGAGGAATAGCACCACAGGCATGGAAGGAAGCTATACTAATACCAGTCCCAAAGAAAGGAAAAGATTTGGAAGAACCAAATGGATATCGACCTATCAGCTGTGTTGGAAAATTAATGGAACGCATTATCAATGGCAGGCTAACATGGCACCTGGAAGACAACCAACTCTTAACACGACACCAAGCAGGATTCAGAAAGTACAGATCCACCGAAGATCAAATAACCTATATAGCTCAGGAAATAGAGGACACCTTCCAAGAGAAAAAGCACTCACTAGCGGTCTGGATAGATTTAGAAACAGCATTTGATGAAGTATGAATGGAAGGACTGAAAGTAAAACTGCATAAAATGCAAGTTTGTGGGAAAATGTACAAATGGATTAGCCACTACTTTGAGAACAGAACTGCCAGGACAACAGTACAAGGACAAACCTGCGAAAAGATGCTGTTGGAGCAAGATGTCCTCCAAGGTGGAGTTTTTTTCACCAACATTATTTCTAGCATTTATAAATGATATTACAGAAAATATTCCAGCCAGAGTACACACATCCTCCTTTGCAGACGACCTAGCATATGGACATCTGAAGAATATATTAGTACTAGCTAACAGCAGAATACAGCAAGCCTTATTAGCGCTAGAGGACTGGTCAAAATCATGGCTAGTGAAGATAAGTGAGGAGAAAACAACATGCACAGTGTTCTCCCTCTCAAACTAAACCTCTGCAACCTTAAGCTGGTATTGGAATGGGAAATATTGCGACATGAAGAAAATCCAAACTATCTAGGGAGTCACCTTTGATCGTCGCCTGACATGGAAGACACAGGTTGAGAAAAATCGAACAAGAGCAAGGCAAAGAATGGCAATCATGAAAAAAGCTTGGTGCTACAACGTGGTGGTGGGGGGGAGGGGGGGGGGGGGTTGGCAGATGAGAAAGTTTTCAAGAAATTATAAACTGAATGGGTGAGGTCAGTACTGGAATATGGCATCGCAGTTTCGGCAACAGCAGCTAAGTCAAACCTTTACCAAATAAGTAAAGTGCTAAATCAAGGAAAGCGGATCATAACCGGAAGCCTGAAGACAACGCCTATTAATGAACTAGGAAAGATCATTTGTTTACAACCATTGCAGGATAGGAGAGATAGTAGAGCTCAGAAACAAGCAGAAAAATTTAGAAGATTGACATACCACCTCATGTACAAAGGGTTTAATGGTCTTTGTAGGGGAAGAATGAAGCTTAGCAACATTGTAGAGACTGCACAAAGAAAGACTAAGGACAGATCCTATACTTAATATATCAACAGTCAAACCCATTTACAGTGAACACAAGTTCCCAGCGTGGAGACAGCAGCAACTGCCTGAGATGATAGAAAACATTCCTGGTATTGAGAAACAAACCACTCAGAATGAAACAGAAAGGAGAAAAATAGCCCTAAACTAGCATAAAGGAACATTACCAAGTAAGCAAATGAACCCAAGCATATACAGATGGATCAGCCAAAAATTTAATAGAAAATGGAGGAGGAGGAATTCTCCTAAATTTAAAAAATGGAATGTAAAAAAAACACAGTTCAGTAGTAACTGGAAAATTCAAAGTAACTTCAAAGCAGGAGGTAGAGGCTTTGAAAACTGCAGCAGAAATGCTCTTGATGGTGAAAATAAAGAGAAGCAAAGTAGCTATCTTCACAGATGCAACAGTCAGCTGTCTCAATACTGAACAGCAAAAACAGCACAGATCTAGCTGACCTGAGAGCAGCACTCCACGGACTATGTCGGAAATCCCAAAAAAGTTGTAATACTGTGGATCCCATCACATTGCAGTATACCTGGAAATGAAGAGGCTGACAGACTAGGCAAAAGAGGGCGACAGACTACCTACAGCCTGACATAGACATCACCTATAATGAGGCAAAGAAGTTTATAAAAAGCACTTATAGAACCAAATGGGAATCAGAGCATCCAGGCCACCAGAAGGATGACGCATATTACAAACTCGACCGAAGAGAACAAGTAGCAATCTTCAGACTCCGCACAGGACATATCAGGTTGATATACCACTTGTTCAATAAACTAAAGATAGGAGATACGGATCAATGTAATTGTGGAACTGGTAAAATAACAGCTAGACATTTGCTGCAGAACAGAGAAAGACGTTTTGGTGCACGCCTGCTTCATTTAAGGACAAGTTCTATGGAGATGTCAACAAGCTCAAGTTGACTGCAGCTTTCTTAAAATATATTCAGGTTGGCATCCAAAGGTGCATGAAGAAGTTCTTAGCCTGCCACATTTCATGCTAAAGGTTTGTCGGTGGCAAAAGCGTCCCAGTGGCATGAAATGGAATACTGCTTGGATAGCAATTCCATTACGTGGAAAGTCCGAATTTAAAGCTCACTGTGTGAATGTCATCTGTAGACTGTATTCTTCTGGTTTCCAAGGCAACAGCCTGTGGTGAACGGAGGGCCAATATACGGAAGTGAGGCTAAGCAACCATGTGCAGAATGTGACGATTCCTTGGGTGAGCCCAGTACCAGAGCGCTATGTGTCGGCACTGCAATTATGGAAGCCTCCTTGGATGGCGGGGAATGCCCATTGGTCTGCCCCTGCCTTCTCTTGAAGCTGACCATTATGTCTCCGACTGATCTGAATGGACCAGCTTGGGATGGGGATGACACCACCACAGCATTGAGAATCGACCCTCCTCCGAAACACACGGAGAGGTTAACCTGGTCAACAAATACCCGAAGAAGTCGAATGTGTCTTCCAAAAGATGCAAATATCGCAGCCCTGCTGTAAAACATGCACAGCGCAACTACGCCAGGAAAAAAAAAACACTCCGGATGAACGCAGAAGAAGAAGAAGAACGGGTGTAGGCAACCACTTCTACCTCACACAAAACTACACAGTAAAAGATATGTTATTCCATATCTCACACGAACTACACAGTAAAACATATGTTATTCCATATCTCACACAAACTACACAGTAAAACATATGTTATTCCATATCTCACACAAACTACATATTAAAACATATGTTATTCCATATCTCACACAAACTACACAGTAAAACATATGTTATTCCACATCTCACACAAACTACACAGTAAAACATATGTTCTTCTATGTCTCACACAAACTACACAGTAAAACATATGTTCTACGATGTCTCACACAAACCACACACTAAAAAATATGATCTTTGTTTTCTCACACAAACTACACGTAAAACATATGTTAGTCCATGTCTCACACACAACTATACAGTAAACCACATAATTTTCCATTCTCACACAAACTACACTGTAAAACACATATTCCTTGTCTTACACACACTACACAATAAATGGCGCGTTCTTCCATGTCTCACACAAACTACACAGTAAAACATCCATTCTTCCATGTCTCACACAAACTACACAGTAAAACATCCATACTTCCATGTCTCACACAAACTACACAGTAAAACATCCATTCTTCCATGTATCACACAAACTACACAGTAAAACATCCATTCTTCCATGTCTCACACAAACTACACAGTAAAACATCCATTCTTCCATGTCTCACACAAACTACACAGTAAAACATCCATTCTTCCATGTCTCACACAAATTACACAATAAAACACGCCCTCCATGTCTCACACATACTAGACATTAAAACACGCCCTCCATGCCTCACACAAACTACACAGTAAAACATGCGGTCTTTCATGTCCCACACAAACTACACAGTAAAATACTCGTTATTCTATGTCTCAGGCAAACTACATAGTAAAACACCCGTTCTTCCATGTTTCACACACACTACACAGTAAAACACACCGTACATTTCTCACACAAACTACACAGTTAAACACACCGTACATTTCTCACACAAACTACACAGTAAAACACACCGTACATTTCTCACACAAACTACACATTAAAACACACGTTCTTCCATGTCTAACACAATCTACACAGTAAACCACACATTCACCCATGTCTAACACAAACTACACAGTAAACCACACATTCACCCATGTCTAACACAAACTACACAGTAAACCACACATTCACCCATGTCTAACACAAACTACACAGTAAAACACACGTTCTTATGTCTCACATAAACTATACGATACATCATATATACATATCTCACACAATCTGCACAGTAAAACACTCCTGCATTTATATCTCCTCACTCAGACTGCACTGACTTATGAGAGTATGGAGCCGGTCGCCCAGAAAGCAATGGCAAACTAATCTTGCCAAGAAATCAACATACAGCTGAAAGATGCTGATGTTGACAGCGATGTCCTGTAAAGGATATGCAAAACATCAAACTCAGACTACACAGTACAAGGAACACATGTGTTGATCTCGCACAAAGTATACAATACTTTAGTATGATTTCCTATTTGGGCCTATGACATTACCGGCTGTTTCAGGGTGATCATTTCGTACAAGACACATCCCAAGGACCACATGTCACTGCAACATTAAACAAAGCATTTTTCAAATCATGCAGACATAACGTGACTAAATCTAACAAATATATATTAGGGAAACAAGACATATATAATTCATAATCATCATCAAGAGCAATGTCGAATGATGTGGGCGACCATGCATTTCCAAACCAAGCTAGGCCTAACACATTGTATCAGTCAGTTCATGCGTTGACATGTTTCCGTGCAATAGTGAAAAGCTGTCAAGAATATTTTCTCGCTGTCTTCTTTTTCTCTCTTTCGGTAAATGTTACCAGTTGTTACAACATGCTCCGGTATTTCTCGTCTCATAATGTGTTTACAAATGTCAACTACCTCTTTCATTAGTTGGTTGGTTGGTTAGTAGGCTGGTTGGTTGGTTGGTTGGTTGGTTGGTTGGTTGGTTGGTTGGTTGGTAGGCTGTGAATCCTCTAGATAGTTGGTTGTTTGAGCCTTGAAAAGGGATTGCATGTATCGGAGTCAGGCCAGTGTCAAGACTTGTCTCCCCGACCGGGTGCCAATGTATCAGTCAGGCTAGTGTCAAAACGTGTCTCCCCGACCGGGCGCCAATGTATCGGAGTTAAGCTAGTGTCAAGACTTGTCTCCCCAACCGGGTGCCAATGTATCAGTCAGACAAGTGTCCAGACTTGTCTCCCCAACCGGGCTTCAATGTACCGGAGTTAGGCTAGTGTCAAGACTTGTCTCCCCAACCGGGCGAATATGTACCGGAGTTGGGCTAGTGTCAATACTTGTCTCCCCAACCGGTCGCCAATGTACCGGAGTTAGGCTAGTGTCAAGACTTGTCTCCCCAACCGGGTGCCAATGTATCAGTCAGACAAGTGTCCAGACTTGTCTCCCCGACCGGGCGTCAATGTATTAGACAGGCTAGTGTCAAGGCATGTCTACCCGACGGGGTACCAATGTTTCAGAGTCATATTAATGTAAAGACTTGCCCCCCCCCCCGCCCGCGAAGGGGTGCCAATGTATAAGATTCAGGGTAGGGTCAAGACTTGTCTCCCCAACCGTGTGCCAATGTATCAGAGTCAGGCTAGTGTCAAGACTTGTCTCCCCGACCTGTTGCCAATGTATCGGAGACAGATTAATGTAAAGACTTGCCTCCCCGTCCAGGTGCCAATGTATCAGAGTCAGATTAATGTAAAGACATGTCTCCCCGTCCAGGTGCCAATGTATCGGAGTCAGATTAATGTAAAGAGTTGTCTCCCCGTCCAGGTGCCAATGTATCGGAGTCAGGATAGTGTCAAGACTTGTCTCTCCGACCAGGTGCCAATGTATCGGAGTCAGATTAATGTAAAGACTTGTCTCCCCGACCGGGTGCCAATGTATCGGAGTCTGGCTAGTGTCAAGACATGTCTCCCCGACAGGGTACCAATATACCTGTAACCGTACCCATAAGGGGATTTGATAGGTACGGTACACTATGACCTTTCCGCACTGTACTGACCACCACACAAGTACTATCCTCCTACTGTACCCCCATCGATTCGAGAATCCACCTGTCGTTCCCTACCACCCCATGGACACATACCCACAGGGGGCTCACGCCGGACGACATATACAAACTCAAGAAAAGACATGGTAACAAGCTGTCAAAATGTATTACTTTGTACAAGGGTATCCAGCGAAGATGTTAAATAGTAAGGTAAAAGGTAGGTATGTATATATATATATATATATATATATAGTTTAGACAGCAGAGTACAGAAGAATCAGGATAGATCCAGACTTCATCACGAGGCATGTGGAACGGAAGTGCCAGTACGTCGGGTCTTGTCCTTTGACTCACCCGGATCTCTCCATGTGCGAGCTGCCGTGGTAGTTGCTGAAACTTCAAGCCTCCTCCACTGATCCTGATGATTCTTAATTGCAAAGAGCCATCTCGATATTTGAGAAGATAATGTCACTGTTCACCCTAGAATAAAGTAGCGTCACCTGGTGACGTGTCTTACACACTCTGGATTCTCAGTGAAAGATCTGTCGGGGAGACCCTGTAACCTTAGGCGTCTCCCTAAGATGGTCTTGAAAGGAAACCACACGTTTGAGCTGGTTTGCTCAACGCAAGTCACAAGAGTCTGATTGCCCCCCACTGGGTCGGCGTCATCATCATACACTTCATCGTTCTCATATCAAAATACCATCCATCGTTGTCATATCACCAGTGTCAATCGGATTAGCGACGGAAGTCTTTGTTTTAGATCTTGCTGACCCCCAACTGGATCTGCTCAAGAAGAATGCAGGTCATTGTGAGCGTTCATAAAACAAAAACCAAGTCTCTTCAAACGTTAGATCAATGAACCCACAACGGGGTCTGTAAGTCTAGATACGTTGGACTTTGGTAACCTCTCCTTCTGTAGATCTAGTACCTCTGGTGTAGTGGCAAGTAGGTACACATGTATAAGGGTCACGTGTGCTCTTTCTGTGTGAAACGGAGTTGGCGGGCTCCCAGTTCGTCGACCTCACCTTTCTCATGGGCGGTCTACTGGAATGAGCCTGAAGCCATAATCTTTCAACGTAGTTTGCACAACTTGATTACTACCTGAAAGGCAACCCTGCAAGGAGAGGAGTGGGTGAGAGCACTCGGCAATGACTCGGACATACATGGCACAAAATGTAATTACATGCTTTTCAGAGTATAACCTATCATGATTGGTTATTGGATCTGATTCCTCATAAGAGGCGTTAAAGCATGAGTGCGTTTCCGTGGTCAGGTAGCACCGAGAATTGCTCGTCTGGGAGGCACGGTTCCAGGAAGTATCGGTCGTGTCATTCCAAGCCCCTGTCACCTGATCGTGTTTCCTCCCGCTATCTCTCTCTCTCTCTCTTTCTCATTTACCTTAACTAAAGTACTTCATTGCAATAATACACTAATGTAAAGGTCTTCTCTTAATTATAATTGTCCGTCCGGACAGTTCCCCTACACCTACATCATCATAATCATCAATCATCAATATATCTCACAATTAATCAATCAATCAATTTAACAATTAATTAATTAATCAATCAAACAATAGCTCCTCCTCTGGAATCCCTGTCCCAGATAATAGAGGAGTCCTCTTTGTTACCCCCTCAATCCTAGAAGGCAAAGAGCATTTATAATAGTACATGTTATAACACCTCATGTAAATGGTGTAAATCCATTCCCCTTCCTTTACCCCGTGGATTAGAGGTGATTAAAGTGTGAACGGTTCGACTGGCCTGTCAGGACCAGTCATCTCCTATTTAGACTGCATCCAGCATCCCATCCTCTAATTACTGGCGTCTCTCGAGTTATGGAAGAAACCACCCCTCCCATCACCCTAACCCTAGTATACGTGTCCCCACGATAAGGATCAATAATAGGTGTCCCCAGACCATGAGGATAGAGTAGAGTAAAGTGTGGCACATAAGATCGAACGCCCGCTGGAAATAACGGCACAAAAGCGCACGCCATTCCACCAGGACTCACGCTGTACAATCTTACGCCGTTCCATCCGAAATCGCGACGAATATTTACGCCACATCCTCACATGAAATAAATTAACACCACAATGTCACTAAATCAATCACTAGCACATTCCTCTAGAATATAGCACCACATTTCCTTGGAAAACAGGTACCACCACATTCACAAAGAATATTGTAGCACCACAATCACATTTCCTAAATCAGTACTCTATTCATTGGGAGTAAACCACAGTAATCTAGCTGATTAATTAATAATCACAGGAACATATTACATGCCTCACTTAATCTTGCCCTGCCTACTAGCTTTACCATTAGAACTATCATTCATTAATATTAAAACAATTATACTGCTCTCACAAATACAGGTAAATTCTTTAAGCACCAAAGAATATATCTATCTAATTACACAGCCGGGTATTAACGGACTTCAATGCATTTCTATTTCTACACAATACTCACAGCACTACTGTTTACATTCAGAAATAACACACAGCTAGCATCCAAATTCTACGCCCGGTGTCGATCAACACATCGTACTTGACTTTCATGTGCCGTCATGATAACATCGCCGATAACCGAGTAATATTAGGAATTAAGACAAGTAAATAAGGAATCATGTTGTTACCTTAAATCAAGAACCATTTTAGAATTCCCCCATAAGCATGTCGGTTGCTGGACAGCTCCATAAGAAAGCTAGCTTCGGGAAAGTGGCTACTTGCTCTGTTGAAGGACTGAAATTTTAGTGACACCCAAAATGGCTAGAGTTGTGTAGAACGCTCCATGCCTGCAATTATTGATTGTTCTGGGGAAATCAAGTTCCCCGTGAAGCATGGGTTCTACCCAAGTGAAACTCGTTCAAGTTCACCTCAAAGGTTGCCGGGTACATAGTGCCAGCCCGGAATATCCACGACGAGAACAATTTAGAAACATCTCGGTCCTACAATCTAATCGGCTTCCTCCACGCTATAAATAACTCAAGACCTAGATAATTCTACTGAACCCCGCCTACGTGGATTTCCCTACTGCGAATACACGCGAGTTTGCTCATTTTGTGACAGTACCGGAGTCAGGCTAGTGTCAAGACTCTTCTCCCCGACCGGATGTCAATGTATCGGTGTCATATTAATTTAAAGACTTGTCTCCCTGACGGGGTGCCAATGTATCAGAGTCAGACTAGTGTAAAGACGTGCCTCCCTGACCTGTTGCAAATCATTTCCTCCAGGACAATTTTCACAGCTCTCCCACAACTCTCCTAGCTCAAACACTGTTGGGACATGCAAGACAGGTACTGGAACTTCACATCTGCGAAAAGACATTTTAGGAGACAGCACAAATGGACTGTCGGAGATGATGTCTTGGTTATAATGTTTCCTCGACTGGTTTTAGGTACTCCATTGTCAAGAGTCTGTAACCATGAGCCCATATGGATTGCATACTTCTGAATATAACTATCCACAAATCATCATCTTTACTTATATGAGCCTTTGCTTGTCATTGGTGTCATTAATCATTCTTTGAAAAACGTTACTACTCAGTATGTCGCAGCGTTATTCATGCATAATGAAACAGAAAGCTTGTTTTCTATGGAAACACTGGGATTAAAAGAAAGCTGGGATGAGTTGAACAATCGTTTCTTCAAGGAAAGGCCAGACAAACGCACAATCAGACTGCTTCTGTTACCATTAGTATTGGGACTCTTCGCTGGCTGTTAAAGATGAGGACAGAGCACGTTTGGGAAAGTCCCAGGTGCTGGGATGTCGGTTCTTGACTCAAATCAGTTCAACTCAACTGGCGATTGTCTTGTCGTGATGTAGAAATCATCTGTCGTTGTGAACTGACCTCTAGCAGTGGCAGTGCTCGGATATATTTCGTCTTATCTGAACAGGATGCTCGCCTGCCGGCCTGGTCATCATGGGTTCTATACTGTATCAGTTTCAGGTTCAGATTTTTGTTAAGCTGATTTAGTAGCTACCAGGTCAACCCAGCCTAAAATGGGTTCCAGGAAATCTCTTGGGAAGTAAAGACAGCCGACGTGATACAGACCACATCACCCACCCAGTGCCGATTCGTCTACACAAATATGGGTCCAGCACCATATACCCACTGTGCCTAGGGCGTGGACAAGTGTCCTTGACCGACTGTTTCAGGCTGCACGGGAATTCACGTAATTCTACACAGAAACTACATGTCTGCGGTGTCCAGTTTCTTTCTATCCTCTTCATGTTTTCTTCTTATGGTCAACGGCGTGTGGCGTTGGTGATAATGTCTGTCCACAGCCTCCTGTCTAATTTACTGCCAGTCATTTCTGATACCGATGTTCCTCCATGCCATGATGTCAGACTACCCAGTATCTTCTCTCTTGAGCTCTCCTTATTAAGGGATGTTGTAACTACTTAGCATTTATGAAGCAATACGTCATCAATGACGTAGTTTTTTACTATACGCACGGTATAGCTCCAGATTATTTTACGACCACATTTTCAAAAAAATTGGCGGTTATTTTTTTGGGTCTGGGTGACTACTTCCTGTTGTCACTTCCGGTCCCTGGGCACCGCCTACCGTCCGCCCCGCCCACAGGTACCTCCGCCGGCCGCCTCTTCTTCCCCCGACCGCTTCCGAGCCCATTCAAAGACAACGAGGCAAGACCCGTGCATGTGGATTACTTATATAGATAAGTAGACCAACTAGTCACCTGGCACCTGGGTACCCGCCCTCGGTACCCCAGATGCCTCCACCGGCCACCTCCGCTTCCCTGGTCCGTCTCGGGGTCGCTATAAGACAGCGGCGCAAGCCCCGTGCATGTGGAATACTTATATAGATAAGTAGACCAACTAGTCACCGGGCACCTGAGTTCGAGTCCCAATGTGTGTGTGTCTGCTGGGGTGTGTGGTGTGATCGAGCCTCAGTCATGTAGATATCGAACCCTTTCGATGAGGAGATCGAAATCCAATATGAGAGATATTTGATTTATTCAATCTCTCGAGTTACCCCGAGTATCCATAGTTGGATGCATTAATAAACTTTTGCACGGCTCAGTATGCTAGTTAATTCGGTAGAAGTCCCAACCCAGGTATCAACATTAAGCGCTTGGTGAAAATCTGGTTTAAAAATGTACTAGTCTCAATTAATTTAAACCATAACTTACCAAGATAATCATAAACATTTGATATATAAACCCCACAAATAACTTCCCCTTAATAAAGAATTGTGACCCTTTTGCATACTAAGCTTCCCTTGAATGAAAGTTTACCTTCGCGCATAGGAAAGGTCACGTGCTGACCCCTACCACGGCCAGCGAGAAATAATGACCAGCGATCAATGATTGATAAGATGTGAAGATAATTACCTTTGACGGCTAGTCGAGTTGTGGTCACTGGAAAATATGCAGTGGTCAGTCATGCAAGAATTCAGCACAAATATGTAGTTCTATTTGCTGTAAATCTCTCTCTCTCTCTCTCTCTCTCTCTCTCTCTCTCTCTCTCTCTCTCTCTCTCTCTCTCTCTAAATCTCTTCTCTCCTTCTATCTCTACCTCTCTAGCGCTCTCTCTCTCTCTCACCCTCGGTATTTCCCGCCATATCTCTTTCTCCCTCTCTAGCGTTCTCTCTCTCTATCTCTCTCGTAACTCTTTCTCTCTCTCTCTCTCTCTCTCTCTCTCTCTCTCTCTTTATATATATATATATATATATATATATATATATATATATATATATATCTTTTCTCTATTCTCTCTCACTATCTCTATCATTCTCTCTTGTTTCTCACCCTCGCTGTCTCTCTCTCCCTCTACCTCTCTCTCTCTCTCTCACTCTCTCTGTCCCTCTCTCTCTCACTCTCTCTGTCCCTCTCTCTCTCTGTCTCTTTCTTTCTCTCAATCTCTCTCGCTCTCTCTCTCTCTCTCTCTCTCTCTCTCTCTCTCTCTCTCTCTCTCTGTCTCGAATTTTTTTCTTTTACATAGGGAAGTAAGGCTTTAATGCTTTGCATTTACAGGACGTTGCAGTCAGCCCCAGCATTCATGCTTCCTGGGCAAGTTTGTAGTTGTCTTTCTGAACGGCCGGCACCCAGGATCTTCTGTAATGTCTGTCATCATGTTTACCATCATCATCACCATCACTATACCATCTGCCGCCGACGTTGCAAAGTGGAGACATGAAAATCACTCATTTGAACGAATTCTGTGTATACCCTACACGAGCAGTAATCCTAGATAACTGAATCCCTGGTAATTCATCATCAGCATGTGCCATATCGTAGTGTCTCTCTCTCTCTCTCTCGCTCTCTCTCTCTCTCTTTGTGTCTCTAATTTTTCTTTTACATAGGCCAGTCAAGCTTTAATGAGAGAGAGAGAGAGAGAGAGAGAGAGAGAGAGAGAGAGAGAGAGAGAGAGAGAGAGAGAGGTTTAGAGCAAAATACATATATGTGCTGAATTCTTGCATGACTGACCACTGCATATTTTCCATGGACCACAACTCGACTAGCTGTCAAAGGTAATTATCTTCACAGCTTACCAGTCATTGATCGCTGGCCATTGTTATTTTTCGCTGTCCGTGGTAGGGGTCAGCGCGTGACCTTTACCTTGCGCGCAGGTAAACTTTCATTCAAGGTGAGCTTAGTATGCAAAAGGGGCACAATTCTTTATTAAGGGGAAGTTATTTGTGGGGTTTATATATCATATTTTTTATGATTATCTTGGTAATTTACGGTTTAAATTAATTGAGACTAGTAGTCTTTTTTATTACCATTAAAACTCTTCACTAAACATACAAGAACTTTAACCGTTTAATATGTGTTTTAGGGTTAATTTTTTAATAATGTTGTATCCGTGTCTAGTATATATATAAACAAGATTTTCACCAAGCGCTTAATGTTGATATCTGGGTTGGAACTTCTACCGAATTAACTAGCATACTGAGCCATGCAAAAGTGTATAAATGCATCCAACTATGGATACTCGGGGTAACTCGAGAGATGGAATAAATCAATTTTCTGTCATGTTGGATTTCGATCTTCTCATCGAAGGGGTTCGATATCTACATGACTTAGGCTCGATCACACCACACACCCCACCACACACGCACACACACACACCGGGACTCGAACCCAGGTGCCCGGTGACTAGTTTGTCTACTTATCTATATAAGTAATCCACATGCACGGGTCTTGCCTCGTTGTCTTTGAATGGGCTCGGAAGCCGTCGGGGGAAGCCGAGGCGGCCGGCGGAGGTACCTGTGGGCGGGGCGGACGTTAGGGGGTGCCCAGGGACCGGACGTGACAACAGGAAGTAGTCACCCAGACCCAAGAAAATAACCGCCAAATTTTTGAAAATGTGGTCGTAAAATAATCTGGAGTTATACCCTGCGTATAGTAAAAAACTACGTCATTGATGACGTATTGCTCTATAAATGCTAAGTAGTTACAACATCCCTTACTACTCTCCTTCCCTCTCCTCCTTTCACTTTCCCTGTTGTGACGACGTACTCCAGCTTTCCCATTCTCATGACATGCCTACTTCTGACACGAGTAATCAGTTCTGTTTCCTCAGACATTATTTGCTGGGTTTCTGAAAAGAATTCTCTTGTATATAGTGTTCATGATTCGGAAGCAATAATTGTATATAATAATATAAAGGTCTTAATAAATAAACGATGTATACCATTTCTGTCTGTAGCTTTCCTTGCTGAATATCTCTGGAGCAGTGTATGGGAATGTCCCTATATTGTGAGTTTCCGCATACTGGAAGGTCCTGTGCACACAAGGGTTTAATAGAAACAGTTAATAAAATCACGAGTCTTCATAACACATTTTATTATTTTATATGTGTCATGTCTCACCTAAGCGAGAATTTAAGGACAAAAAAATAAATTGAGCTGAGTCTTCTGGTACGACACTGCCCAAAATGGGTACCAGCAAATGGGGAAGTAAAGACGTCCGGTGTGATGTTGACCAGGTCACGCATCAAGTGCTGAATCGTATAAATAAATATGGGGCTAGCACCATGTACCCAGGACACCTCAACGTGTGGAACAGGGTCTTTTCGATTACAGTTTTTACAGATATCTGTTCTAGAGACTGTCAGGGTTTCTCCTCATTCCAGACACATGCAGATTTGTGACATCCACTTTTGATTACAGCCTGTAAAGATATTTGTTCTCGAGATGATCAGGGTTTCTCCACATGCCTGATATGTCCAGATTTGTGACAACCACTTTTGATAACAATGATCACTTTATTTAACATTTATTTTCTTTCCAACTTCATATTTTTCTTGCTCTTGATCTCCTGATACTTTTATTACCCCTAAATCTCAGTTCTTTGTTTTTCTTCTTCGTTGTTTTCTCCTTCATTATTCTCTTTCTCCTTCGTTTTTCTCTTCTTCTTCTTCTTCTTCTTCTTCTTCTTCTTCTTCTTCTTCTTCTTCTTCTTCTTCTTCTTCTTCTTCTTCTTCTTCTTCTTCTTCTTCTTCTTCTTCTTCTTCTTCTTCTTCTTCTTCTTCCTCCTCCTCCTCCTCCTCCTCCTCTTCCTTCTCGCCTGAAGTTGCGTCAACCGCTTGTGGTCCATAACAAGCTCCCTAGGATTAATGAGTACAAACGTGGTTTTCTAGTGAGTATTTTAAATAGTCATCATCATCACGTGTCTTTCTCTACTGACGTGGGAGTTAAGTTTCTCTAAATCAATCAATAAAACAATCAATCAATCAATCAATCAATCGATTCATCAATCAATTCATCAATCAATCAATTAGGTGCCGTTTCCACAATGATGATTGACTGCAATGGATCTCAAACACTGATTGTTACTCGCCCTTAGTGTACATTCTGTCAGATTGATGTTCGTCCATCTGTTGATATTATCTTTCCACTTGTATCGTTTTCTACCTCTTGCTCGCTTGCCTTCAACCTTACCCTTCAGTATGGCTTTTATAAGAATGTTATGTCTTTTAACGTGGCCGAAATATTTCACTTGCCTCCTCTTTATTTATTTCTTCATTCCAGTTTTTCTAGAGCCTCGGCATTTGATTGTTTTTGTTTCCATTAAATACAATATATTTGTCTGTATATATACATCTC
>JACEFZ010009173.1:65000-257500 GCA_014155875.1 Cepaea nemoralis
ATATGGAAGGCAATTAACACCTTGACAAACAAGTATAGCTTCCGAAATTCTTTACCATCAAATCATATTACATGCGACCAATTCAGTAATTTTTTTCAAACTGACATAGACCAGTTGAAGGCTTCAATACCTAATTCTCCGTGCAACTTATCTTTACTGTCATCGTTTTGCGAGAATAGATGCTCCGGCGATATTCTTTCCGACATACCGTTAATGACAATCACTGAGGTATTCACTTACCTCAGTAACCTAAAAAACACAACCTCATCTGGGTTAGATGGAATCAGCAACCGGATTCTCCGTTGTGCTGCGCCAGTGATCTGTATATCACTAACCTATGTATATAATCAGTGTCTAACCAAAGGCCACTTTCCATCAGCTCTCAAAATCGCTAAAGTGTACCCTCTTCTTAAATCTGGTTCATTGGACAATGATCTCCCGAACAATTACAGACCCATTTCCTTACTATCATCACTATCTAAGCCACTAGAAAAACACATCCATAAAGTAACATTACAGTATTTAGTTCGCAACAAGCTTATTGTTGACAACCAATGAGGATTTCGACCAAAATATTCTTGCCATACGGCCCTAACAAACATGATAGAAAATTGGCACCAGAATATAAACAACAACAGTCTATGTGGAACTGTGTTTATTGATTTCAAGAAAGCATTTGATATGATAGACCATGTTATTTTAATTAAAAAACTTGAGACAATGAAAATTGGCCCTAATGTAGTCACTCTAATATCATCTTTTCTATCAAACAGAAAGCAAGTAGTATCACATAATAAATCTCTGTCTCATACCACTACCTTCAATATTGGAGTACCGCAAGGCTCTATTCTTGGCCCTCTATTGTTTGCCTTATATATTAACGGTCTACCTTTGCATCTTTCGTCGTCCTGCGATCTATTTGCAGACGACTGTACAGTGTACACAAATGCTGAAAAATGTATTTTATTGGAGTCGTCTTTACAACAAGAATTAAATAATGTAGTTAGGTGGAGCTATTCAAACCGTATGCAAATTAACATCACTAAAACAAAATCAATGTTACTAACAACCAGACAAAGACTTCAAACTCTAAGCTCACACTCATCACTTCAACTTCACATCGATAACATGCCAGTAGAAAGTGTAATTGAGCACAAAACATTAGACATAATCATTGATAGAAACCTAACCTTTAATTCCCACGTTCAAGCGCTTATTAAACAAACAGCGAAAAAAGTCTACCAACTCGCCAAAATTAAAAACTTCCTTGATGAGGACACAAGGAAACTATTCTATACTTCTCATATACAGACACACTTTGACTACTGCTCTACAATCTGGGACGGTTGTTCTAATTCAAACACCAAGCGACTTTACTCACTCAGAAACGGGCCATGAGTCTAATTTATAACAAACATTTATCTGACAATCCTAGCCTGTATAAACGCCTTCAGTTACTACCACTCCGCAAACGCCTGCTTTTCAATAAAGCTAAACTAATTCACAAAATCCTGCATCGGAATGCCCCAAATTACCTTTGACCATTGTTTAAATATAATGCTAGACACAGTAAACGTTTAAATATATTACACATTCCGAAGCCTAGGATTGACTTATACAAAACAAGCTTAACGTACTCTGCAGCTCAGCTGTGGAACAATCTTCCACAAGAAATCAAAGACATCACCAATCCCTATTCATATAATCGCAAATTACTCGAACACTATCTCAGTACGGATTATCTTCCCCCTTAATAATAGAGATAATAATAATAATAACAAAACCCTAGTATAACAGCCAGTCCCCTTTTGGTAGGCCAGTATATTCCACATGGCTAATAACAAGTGTCAGACCATTATCTAATTTTACTGTGTTGTGTAGTTTTGATGTTCGCATTTTGCCCATGCCTTTATAATACATATCTTTTATATTGTTGCTGTTCTCTGTTAGCCTTGAATGATGTGTGAATGAAATAATGTATGAAAGAGAGTGATAGAAGGGCAGAATGTTAGACGGGCCTGCGTGCCCAATTCTTAACCCGTTGAAAATAAAGTTTGTTCGTTCGTTCGTTCTATCTATCTATCTATATATCTATCTATCTATCTATCTATCTATCTATCTAACTATCTATCTATCTATCTATCTATCTATCTATCTATCTGTCTGTCTATCTGTCTGTCTGTCTGTCTGTCTGTCTGTCTGTCTGTCTGTCTGTCTGTCTGTCCGTCCGTCCGTCCGTCCATCCGTCCGTCCGTCTGTCTGTCTGTCTGTCTGTCTGTCTGTCTGTCTGTCTGTCTGCTTGTCTGTCTGTCTGTCTGTCTGTCTGACCCGGCCCGGCCCGGCTTCGTCCAGCTCCTCGTGGGGAGCATCTCATTTAATTCATATAAGTAGTCATATAAGCTCCCGTTCCCGACTATCTGTCTGTCTGTCTGTCTGTCTGTCTGTCTGTCTGTCTGTCTGTCTGTCTGTCTGTCTGTCTGTCTGTCTATCTATCTATCTATCTGTCTATCTGTCTGTCTGTCTGTCTGTCTGTCTGTCTGTCTGACTCGGCCCTGCTTCGCCCAGCTCCTGGTGGGTAGCATCTCATTTAATTCATATAAGTAGTCATATAAGCTACCGTTCCCGTTCCCGACTATCTGTCTGTCTGTCTGTCTGTCTGTCTGTCTGTCTGTCTGTCTGTCCCGGCCCGGCTTCAGCCAGTCCCTAGTGGGGAGCATCTCATTTAATTCATATAAGTAGTCATATAAGCTCCCGTTCCCGACTATCTGTCTGTCAGTCTATCTGTCTGTCTGTCTATCTGATCTATCTATCTATCTATCTATCTATCTATCTATCTATCTATCTATCTATCTATCTATCTATCTATGTTCGGTCCGTTCCCGTTAAAAATATTGATAGAATAGAAGAATAGATAGATTGATAGTAGAAAATATGATTGGAAGATGATGTATCTAAAGTAAACTTACCAAGATATCACGAACATCCAATAAATGGTGAGCAATGGGTTGACTGCAGAGTACTGCAAACGATATGCAACTAACTTTCTCTCACAAAATATTACTTCTTTTTTTAAACGAACGAAAATATTTCGTAGGCCCGTCCTACATTCTGCCCTTCTTCTCTATTTCCTCTCATACATTCTTTCATTCAATATCACTTATGAAGCAATTCTTTGACAACAAAAGAACAATAAGCATTAAAATGCATGAAAAGTAACTGTTTAACATTCATTCATTCATTCATTTATTCATTCATTCATTCATTCATTCAGTAGCATGTCCTTTGCAGAACCTCGCTCCCATAACAACCTTCCGGAAAACCTCTCGATCATAAGCAAGATGTCCCGCGTCTGATACACCCATCTGGAGATCATCCGCCACATCCTGCACCCATCTTCTCTTTGGTCTTCCTCTTCCTCTCTTCCCAGGCAAATACCCTTCAATTATTGTTCTCTCCAAACTTTCGTGACGTTTCAAGTGACCGAAATATTTCAATTTTCTTTGTTTTATCGTCTTTAATAGCCAACCTTCTTCAATATTCAACTCTTGAAGTATGGATGCATTTGTTCTTTTCTTTACCCAAGATATTCTTAGAACTCGTCTATAACATTTATATTCAAAGGCGTTTATGCGCTGCTCAGCTTGTTTAGTAAGTGTCCATGTCTCACAGGCATATTTTGCAATGGGAAAGATACATGTTCTTAAAAATCTAATTTTTGTAGTTCTGTCTGTCCCACTCCATAATTTATTCAGCTGTTTTAGTCTTTGAAGAGCAATTGATAGTCGCCGTTTAATTTCTTTCATTGTGTCGCCGTTGTTGGTAATCAATGACCCAAGATATTCACAATTTTCCACCACCTCTAATTTTTCCCCATTAATGTATATTTCTTTCTCCATAGTAGTTTTATCTGTATGCATTATCTCTGTCTTTGCTGTGTTAAGATATAAGTTGTGATTTTCACTATTCAACTGGGTTGAGGCTATTAGATTTTCTATGCCATTCTGTGTTGTGGAGAGTAATACCGTATCATCAGCATATCGAATTTCTGGTATGTCATGACCGCCGATATTTAGAGCATCATATAGCTCCCTGTTTATATCATCTCTTACATTTCTCATTATATTTTCGGCGTATTGGTTAAACAAATAGGGTGACAGCACGCAGCCCTGACGGACTCCTTGCTTGATGTAAAACCAATCTGATGCCTGGCCATCTATTCTAACTGCTGCTTGTTGGTCTAGATAGAGCATTTTTATGAGTTTTACTATATGTGATGGAAATCCCATATTCCTCATGATTTCCCAAAGTTTCTGATGTTGTACACAGTGAAATGCCTTTGAATAATCCACAAAACATGAGAATAGGTTTACATTAAATTCTCTGCACTTCTCTATTATTAAACGCATGTTGAATATGAGATCTCTAGTTCCTCTTCCTTGTCTAAATCCAGCTTGAACCACGTTAATCTCTTCTTCCATTTTCTTACGAAATCTTCCCATTATGACTTTTAGTAGAATTTTACTTGCATGACTGTTCAGGGCAACAGTTCTATAGTTGGTGCATAATTTATGGTTGCCCTTTTTTGGTATTGGAATGAAGATAGTTCTCTTCTAATCTTTAGGCCAAATACCATATTTCCGAATCTTTGTACATAGTGCATGATATATGTGTATGCTTTCTTCTCCTCCCACTTTAATTAGTTCAACTGGTATCTCATCACATCCAGGTGATTTACCATTCTTCTGGTTCTTTATAGCCCAAGCAATTTCATCTAATGAGGGTTCAGGTTCTGTCTCTGCTGTCATTGGCTCATGTATCTCATTCATATCCTCACTATCACTCATATCATACATTCCACTGCAGTACTCCTGCCATCTTTCTAGAATTTGTCTAGATTCTGTTAAGGTATTTCCCATCTTGTCACAGATAACATTCAATTGAGGTTGAACATTTCGTGTCAATAACTTCATTTCTTTGAACATTTCATAATCTCTTCCAGTCTTATGATATTGCTCTATTCTGGTACAGCAATTTTGTATATAGTGATTTTTGTCCTTTCTTGTGTCCTTTCTTATTTCTCGAGTTAAAGATTTAAACTTCATCCTATTGTTATCGGATTCATCTCCTTTCTTTTTGAGTTCTCTTCGTTATTTTATTAATTCTAACGTGTCTGATGTAATCCATGGCTTAAGTTGCTTTTTCTTGGTCGGAATTAGATCTTTGGCTGCAGTTATCAAGATATCTCTATCTTGTATTGCCAGTTCATCAGGTGTCATTTCTTCTTGTACAGACATCAAGACCTCAAAGCGGTTCCTAACTTCCACAGTGTATGCATCGGGTATTTTTGGATCAAAACGAAGTGGCTTTGGTCCTCGGGTAAGCTTTTTGAGTTTTAATTTCAGATCTGCTTCTAATAACTGATAATCTGTATCACAGTCTGCACTTCGTAGGGTTTTTTCAGATGTTATGCTTGATCTCAATCTTCTTTGTATTAAAATATAATCTATCTGATTTTTGGTAATACTGTCTGGAGACTTCCTCGTGAAGAGTCTTCTTGGATGTTGTTTAAAAAGCGTGTTGGCTACAGTTAACTCATTTTCTGTGCAAAATTCAATTAATTTGTCACCTGCATCATTTCTATTTCCTAATCCAAATCTTCCTAAAATGTGTCTCTCATTTCTTCCGGCACGTACTTTTGCATTAAAATCTCCCATTATTATTGCTATATCATAATGACCAATCTTATTTAATGTGTCTTGTAGTGTGTTGTAAATATCTTTAATTTCGTCCTCCTCTGCTATTGAAGTAGGTGCATATATCTGGATAAGAGTTGTTTTTTTTTTTTTGGGGACGCCCTTTAAGTCTAATAGTGAGGATTCTATCACTAACTGGATTATATCCCATTAAAGCTTTTGCAGTTGTCTTATCTAAACAAAATGCCACTCCACTCTGGCCTCCGACGTCTCTACCAGAATAAATGAAAATACTTCCATTTTTAGTTGTAAAATATCCCTTGCCGCTCCAGCGATGTTCACTAATTCCTAAAATTTGAATGTTTAACCTCTCAATCTCATCACACACTACTTTAAGCTATCCCTCATACAGACTTCTCACATTCCACGTTGTCATTCTCAATCTGTTTCTTAGTCTGACACAGGGGATTTCCTTGGTAACACAGTCAGGATTAACTCCGTCATCACGATTATTAGTACTGGTCCCTGTGTCACACTCTTCCCCAGTGTTATCTGATCTGCCTGGCCTGTGAGTCTCGCCACCAGATCTCTTTCTTATTATGTTTTCTTTCATGGTTGTTATGGTTTCTTGGCAAGTTTTGCAGAAGGTAGTTTGCCATTGCTTTCCTTCTGGGCAGTGACTGTACTAGTCGGTGGCCATAGCCACATGTTTAACATGGGCATCATAAATACCCAACGTGGGTGTAACGCGCCATACATATGAGAATGTAAAAAAAAATTAATGTGCTGTTGAAGAAAAATAAAAAGATGAGTTAGAAAATTTTCACTATTTAAATAGATGCATTATTTTTTATGAAAACTTTGAAAATACCTTAAAGATTTTATCATTATTTATTATAACTCACATGCCTGTAAATAACTGTAGACAAAGAGTTTATAAATCTTTGAAAACAATGCAAAAATCTATATTTAAAATATATAGCAATGTTATTAAAAGTTATGCCCCTTGAAATAACTTTTCTTAAGTTAAGTCCCCTCGCTATATATAAATGATAAGATATTAAAATATTAAATTTTAGTAAGTAAATAGCTGATTGTATACTAACAAACTATGACAGTCGGCTGCACGGGAATGAGAAGAAGACGTGTAGAAAATTTCATCTCAGTCGGATGGATCGTTCGCTAACGCATAAAGAACGGACATACATACAGACATACATTGTCTTTTATATATATATATATGGCGGAGGCGAGTATGGCTGATAAGGTCAATTCGTGCTGAAAATGTTTGTCCACAGTAGATGCATGTGAGATGCATTTCCACTATCATGCACCATCTTACGTCTCTCACGCTCTGTGTGTGCTTTATCCGCAATCATTTTCTCCTTTGTCTTTATTCCATTTCTGATGTTTGCCCTCCATGCAACACGTTCAGCGGCGACTTGCTCCCACTGTGCATTATCAATGCCTGTATCAATCATGTTCCGCTTACACACATCTTTGTATCGTAGTAGAGGCCGACCCTGAGATCTCCTACCCGTCTGTAATTCACCAAACAAGATGTCCTTTGGTATTCTACCATCATCCATCCTCCTAACAGTGTCCTATCCATCTAAGTCTACGAAGACTGAGCATGGAATACACCATCACACAACCTGATCTTTCCAATACTTCAGTATTTGTGATTTTGTCTTGCCACTTAATACCAAGTATTCTTCGCAGACACCGCATATGAAAGCTGTTTAAACATTTCTCTTGGTGTGAGTAAGTTGTCCAGGTTTCACTGCCATAAAGAAGAATACTAAGGACACAGGCTTGGTAGACGAGGACTTTTTTTTTGGCAGTAAGCTTCCTGTTCTCCCAGACTCTTTTTGCTAACATGTTCATTGTTGTTGCTGCCTTGCCAATGCTGATGTTGATTTCCTGATATAGGAATAATTTGCTGTTTGCCAAACAGATTATTGCTTCTCTGGTCACGATGATTTTACGGAAGCTTGACGGTTCTTCAGCTACTTCCTCATCTATTTTATTTTGTATTCTTTCTTGTATGACTTTGAGGAGCATCTTAATTATATGGCTCATTGAAATAATAGTTCTGTAATCCTGTCAACTAACAGCTCTTGTCTTCTTGGGTCAATCAATCATGTGCCATGCCGCAAAGCGTGGGCGGTCATGACTCGCCATTTCACTCGATCACCAGCGTCGTGGGTCAGCTCAGTGTTCCTGTCTCGTCCTTGTCATGTGGCCAAGCCATCCAGGTATTTCCCTCTCGGTCTTCCTCTTGGTCTGTTCCCTTCGATTTTGCCAGTTGTCACTAAGTTCTCCAATCCATTTCTTCTCATAACATGTCCAAAAAATTTTGACTGTCTACGTCTAATTTCTCTAATCAATTTACGATTGTCATTTGTCTCCTGTAGTACTTGGTCATTGGTCTTTCTGTCTGTCCATGGTATTCTTTGCATTTTCCTCAGAAACCACATTTCTGCAGCCATCAGATGTTTTTCAGCTTGACTGCTACATTGTCCAAGTTTCACATCCAGACAAAAGAACAGGCTCTATGTATCCCCTCAACACTTTTTTTCTCGTTTCAATTGACATCTTTTTATTGGTCAGAATGTTTTTCATCTTGCTAAAGGCTACTTTCGCAATGGCGATTCTTGTTCTAATCTCTTCAAGGCATCTCCCATCAGATGTTATGACTGTTCCGAGATAATTGTACCGATTCACTTGTTGAAGAACATTCCCATTTACTTGTATATTACATTCTGGTACTTCGTTCTTCCTAGTGACGACCATAACCTGTGTCTTCTTACAATTTAATTCCAACCCCAGCTGCTCACTGTGTACAACAACCTGCGTCTACTAATTGTTGTAGATCTTGTGCTGTGTTTGGTATCAATACTGTATCATCTGCATATCTAATGTTATTGATGTTTCGTCCTCCAATGCTGATTCCATTTATATCTTCTACATTCCTGAAAATATTTTCACTGTATAGGGAGAAAAGATCTGAGAGACAATACACATCCCTGCCTAACACCTCTCTTAATAGGCTGATTTGTTCCACTTCATTATCAAGCCTTGTGGCAGCTTGTTGTTTCCAATATATGTTTTTTATAAGTCTAATGTCTTTTCCATCAATTTGTAGATCTGCAAGCATATCTACCATGTTGACATGTCTAACTCTATCAAAAGCCTTTGTGTAGTCAATAAAGCAAAGGTGTATATCCTTGTTTACTTCTATAACACGTTCAATAACTGTTCGCAGCATATACATGTCACGGAATCGCTGAGAGGAGTTCGCCTTGTGAAGCTCAGTTTGCCATGTTCCCTATTTTCCTCGGCCTATGGCAACCTTTTCTGGTCTAAAGGAGATAAGCATGGTATTATTCTACCCTTACTAGAGAGCGACTGTTCGCCCTTTGCTTCCAGAGGGTTCGGCTGAGTACAACTCCGCCAACGGAGTTCCGGCGGCGCATGCGTAGCGGGACGCCTTGAGTCAAAGCCAGGGAGTTGTGGGCTGACCTCGCTGGCGGGCGGTTGTCTTTTCGGCTGTGTAGATTCAAATTTGGAAAGAGGGATGCCGGTGTCTACGCGCCTTTTGAAGAAAGCTGACATGAAGTCCCTAGTTTGGATGATGGCTCCTAGATTCAGACTACATTGACAGCCTATGGTTCTACCTTTTGAGAGAACGGAATGACGGGTCCAGAGATGGAGACCATGGCTTGGTGACGGCGCTAGCAGTCTGGAACTACCAGCACGACGTGGAGTGAGTCCACTACCCAGAACCACGTCTCTACCGAGTACCAGCTACGCCTAAGTCAAGTTACCGTCGACGACCTCAGGTTTGTTCTCCAGTTCAGTTACACCTTGTCCTGAGATGGAGGTTCCTGGGCGAGTATTATGTCCTCGTGCTTGTCCCAGCTCTGACATTGTTTGATCGTCAGACCGCCATCTAGAGTAGAGTACGTCAACCTGTACCTAAGCTGAATGGCTTGTGTTCCAAGATCTTTAGAGGGATTAAGTTATAGTATCACAGTTTGAAGTCACATGGGCGAGTATCATGTCCTCGGGCTTGTCCCAGCTCTGACATTGTTTGACCGTCAGACCGCCAGCTAGAGTAGAGTTACGTCAACCTGTACCTAAGCTGAAAGGCTTGTGTTCCAAGAACTTTAGAGGGATTAAGTTATAGTATCACAGTTTGAAGTCACATTGTAATTATGGAGGATCAGCGGCCGTGTTACTCACTACATCTACCGAACACTGGGGACGTGTGCCCCTAGGAAAAGATACTCAGTACCAGAGTGCCACCAGGACCTTCGGTACTATTCAGAAGAACGTCATGGTTCCCCGGCCACACCCTTGAACTTAGACTTTGTTTTCCAACGTGTGGGGCGGACTTTTGCTCATCATTCAGCCACATGCCCGAGTATCCCAGAGTCACCACACCTACCTGCTAGTCAATCCGGAGGAGACTACACCTGGCCGGAGACCCGCGACACTGGGTGAGAAGTTGAGTGACATCCCTAATAGTGTGGTGTTGTGGCCTGTGTACAATGATGAATATAGTTCCTGAGGCTATTCCAGCTAGCCATGTATTGTATCGCCTAGCTCCTGCCAGGCCTCTCTTGTAGGCATCCTCCTTGTTTCCATTCATCTTGTATAATATATCATCATGTTAATATGAGTAGATACCAGAGTTATGTCTTGTGTTCAGGACGAGGGTTGAAAGGGGTATAGTCCAGTGGTTGATAGTGAGAGAGATAGTGATCCATGGGCTGGAGGGGTTCTGTAGACGAAGGTTACCTAGGTGCCCAGAGTGCAAACATCTCGTTATTAAGGTGTTATAGTATGCTCCCCTTACCCCAGGGAATACTACGACAATACACAGCATTTACTGTACCCTTTCCTTCTACAAACCCACATTGTTCTTCCCCTATTCCAGGTTGTATTTTCTTCCTCACTCTTTGCATGATAATTCGTAGCAAAATCTTTGTGATGTGGCTTATTATACTAACTGTTCTATGTTGATCACATCCCAAGGTTCCTGATTTCTTTGGGATTGCAATAAATACAGAGTTACACAATTCAGAAGGTATATCTCCAGTATCATATGATGTGATTTCAGCAGTCTGGCGACTTGATCTAGTCAAAATTCTTCTAAAGCTTTAATTATTTCTGTTGTGATGTTATCTGCACCTGGGGCCTTGCCAGCTTTCATATGCTTCTTGGGTAGTGTGATGTTAATGGATGTTTTCAAATCCTTGGGTATGTACCCTGTATTATATATATATATATATATATATATATATATATATATATATATATATATATATATATATATATATATATATATATATATATATATATATATATATATATATATAAACATAATTATGTGGTTATATTAATGCCAAATTTGGGTAAATATTTTGTCATTTCTGTTGTTATCTTGTCAGGACTTGCAACGTTTCCTTGTTTCATCTTTTAAATAGCCTTCTCTACGGTAGCCTGTAATAAGTTTGGTCCATCTTGCGTATTATACAGTGTTGGATTATTGGACCTGCTGTCCCAGAGTTGAGTTGAGTTGAGTTAAGAACTGACATCACTACACTCAGGGCATTCCCATATGCGCTCCGTCCCCTCGTTCAACAACCAGCGAAGAGTCACACTACTAATTGATCCCACCTCTATCAGATTGAAAGTTCTCCTAGTTTTCCCTCTCAGTCTGCCAATCCCCCGAAATCTCATCCTTTCCACATACGGTTTCTCAATCTGTTCAACCAGCATCTCCAGCTGGTCTTACAGGCGCACGACCACATCCTCATTGTCCATAATTAATTTACCATCACGAGGTCATTCCCTGCCAGCATATCAGCTTGTTCATGTCCCTGCACTCCCACATGACCAGGGAAACAAAACCATATAATTCTCACAGTCTGTGGCCTCTAAAGCGAGGTGAGACATTCCACACGAAACATTCCTTTCTCCACCTTACTAAACATATTCATTGAGTCCGTGATGAAGACAATGCGTGTTGCAGTGATCTCCTCTAACCAACCGAATACAGCTGTGACTGCTTCCACCTCTATTTTCATGCTGGAGGTCATAGCCTCATATGCTAGACTCTCTTTTTTAAAAAGAATCTTTCATTAGCCTTTGCACTGAAACCCCAACCACTACGTGAGTAGATGTATACTGGGGCGTTGGGGCCAAAACACCCAGGGCACCACAGGATCGCCAAAACAACAGCCCCCTAGGGATCCAACCCCCCGGGGCCCCGCCCCCCTAGGCCCCGGGGCGCACACCAAGCGGTGAACCGTCCCGGAGCGCAACTTAGAGATATAGTGTGTATGAGGTACACACCATGGACACACATCAGTGGCTAAAAGCGAATCCAACACGACAGCGTATGTACTGTTGGAGGAATGCTGAAGGAGAGTGGACCCACTACCACCCCCCAGGGGTTTGGTGCAACTACCAAAGATTTGATGAGTCGCGTAGGGGACGTCGTCGTATTATAATGCACCACCGCAAGTGAATTAGAGCTACAACCCCCCAGGGTATATCAAGATGAATGGTTGTGAGTGGCTCAAACTCGACACAGAGCTGCGCTGCGGTCGGCCTTGTGTTGGTCTTTTCTGTTCAAGGCACAATGCACAGGCGAAGCGGGGTGTGACCATAGAAGAGTGTATATTCTGTGAGAGGGGGGTTAAGCGTCCTTATGAGATGTGCGAGCGTTGTACGCTAGACGTCTTCCATAGGATGATTTGGAAGTTTGAGAGGAAGACCGACATCAAGCTGCTTCCATATAGAGGTATGAAACTGGATTGTGTTTCAGAGACATGCCTACTTGCCAATGGTTCAAGAGTCCCACAACATTTTGTGGAAAGCCCTCAAGACGACGGTTTTGCGACTATCATCTCCGGATCATCCGACGCCAAGGCAGAAGAATAAGTGGGGGAACTATAATCATTCATACTCCTTGGGGTTGGAGGTCCTTAGGAGTTCCACCAGACTGTTTGGAAACAATCGCTGAGGAGGATGTGTAGAACGGGTGAATGTCTAGCCTGTCAATTTGAAGCTGACTGGGATAGTGAACCGTGGAGCAGCGATGTATCGGTGGCTGCACGATGTATGGTTCTGCAACATACCTTTTCGCTCTGGATAAACCCAAACTTGCGCGCCAGTCAACACACTTCCGCTTAAAACGATCACGCCGGATGTAGCGTGACTGAACGGAGCAAGCGTGATCGTTTTGTTTCTGCGTGACAAGTTTTATGAGCCGCGCGAGCGGGACAATTTTTTCTCGCTAAGAAAATTGCGCGGCCCAGAGCGGAGTTCAGAATTAGAGACTAGCGACTCAAACTTAAAATGAAGAATTGTAAGTGGCTTGTGCAAGAAGGGGCCTCGATCCGGTGCGATCGCAGGTGCCGCGGCGAGTTCTGCTACAAACACCTCCAACTACTTAAAAAGGGTAGGAATGTGTTTGGGTGCACTATCTGTAATACGGTAGTACAGCAACCGTTCGATATGTGCCACACTTGTGATAGTGAACTAGCTGAGCGCTATGTGGCTCTGACAAGAGATTTGTCAGTAGACGATCCCTTGGAGAAATTCATTGAGGTGAAAGAGGCTATGAAAAAAGAGCGCGCTATCTAGCGGGCTATCTAGCAGGCGGGCTTCTGACTGGTGGGGTGAAGTCAGTAAGCTCTTTTTTCTGGTGCAAGTCGGCAGAAAGTTTGCGTCGAATTTCAGCCTGCTGTTGTCGAAATTTCACTGATTCATTCAGAATTAATTTAAATTCCGCATCAGATATTTCCTGGTCCTGCAAGGCCGCCTGAGACAAGATCGGAGATTGTTGAAAGTTTCGATTCAACCAAAATCCTGATTTCGTCATGCTTCTTAGCTTTAAGCGCACATCTGCGGGTCACCAACTTGCCGGCCGCCCCCAATAGCCCACAAACGAGAGCGCCTATCTCTAGGCCGAAGACGACTGGGACTGCAATGGCTGTTGACAGAAGCCCCACACTCACCGTAAGCAGTGCTGTATCAATCCCATCCAAGACATTCACAATCCGATGGTACTTCGTATACAACAGAGACCGTTTTTCATGCTCAGCCTCCAAACTCTTCTGTAGTCTAGTGATCTCTTGAAGACGAAAGGTCTGGTCGGGCGCCATTGTATAGTAGTGCACCTATATATTCAATTCGTGGTTATACGTTTTGAATCCTCCTCAGTGACAGAGTTGTGGGTATACAAAAGTTTTATAAGATGAACCCACGGCTGAAACCTTAACTTCTCTCAGATTGATGGTATCAACACCCCTAGCATCCTTAAGTATGTTTACTGCAATTCGATCATCAGTAACTTCCACTTTTCCACCGAAAGTAATAATAACCCAACCCATCGCCTCGCGAGCTAGAGATTTTACTTGAAGGCCTGGCATAACATCCCCCCAATTTGTAAAAGGCCCATCCTTAAGAAGGAGCTTGATATATAGTTTGCTCCCTGGGATAGGACGATCGATGTATGCAGGCCGGGGCCGGCTGTTCACCTCCAAACTAAGGGTGTAAACCTTATCATCACCTTTAAGGTAGAACGCGCCTACATCATCATAGCCTACATATACCCCATCAGCGAAGTTAAGTATGCATGGTAGTACTCCCATATTTGAAAGGTAAATGGGTTTATTATTTGACCACCCAAGATAGGGACTTTTTACCTCAAACCACAACGCCCAATCACCACCGAATCGGTCTTGTATATATGTTTTTGTAGCATTCCAGAAGGTCTTACCCAAAGACTGGGTATTTAACAGCGCATCCTTATGTCGCCCATCAACGTATTTTTTAGTGGCCGCATCTTGCTCCCCAACTGGTTCAGCTACATTGGTGATTCTATGGGTGCCCATATTCGAGTTCCTCTGTCATCGTTCCACGTTTAGAGAGCCGCTCCGTAAAACCACGCGTGTAGCGACATCACTAGGTCCCGAAGGCTCCCCCACATTAGTGAGGCGAAACCCACCCATGGATAGTGTACCTTGCATAGTGTCCCCATACTTGCTCACGAGCCCAGCTCGGCTGAGCTGGACAACTGTACCTCCGTTGCATTTTCCAACAGACATGGTCTATACCATACGCAGTATTATGTCTTCAAATTGCTGCCCGCCCGCCAGTCCACGAAGCACATGAAGACATAAATGACCACAGATCACATCGTCTGCCCTCTGCAACTGAAAAGTTTGGGTGCGCACGGGGCACCCTAGATAATCCAGGATCTCCTGGGGTGGGTCAAGCCCGAAACTATCGAAGTAAACTGCCATAGGCCCCGCCCTGTAATAAGCCACCCAGTGGGTCCCCTCACCCTCTGACGAGTCTAGATTGACAATCCCACATTCCGGGCTGTGTAGAGCTGCGGGAAGACCATCGCGCATAAACACACCGCGGAAGTGGGGTATATCCTTAGCCGCCTTCTCAATATCAAAGTTGCTTAATGCTTCTTTTTTTTCATCCCCTTACCACCTCTAGCCAGGTACACACCCTTACCCCCCACCCCAAGCATGTCCCTAAGACCGGGTTGGTTGGCCAACACCAACTTCAAAATATCCTCTCCTAAACCCCCCAGCTGAGGCCGCCCGGCCAACTTCATAACATCTTCCCCTAAACCCTGACCCTTCCTCGGGCGGCCAAACTGCTCAATACTGCGAGACACACCACCCACTTCACGCATCACCCTACCCAGAAGGTCATCCCCAAAACCCCGACCCTCCATCGCCCGGTTATGACGAGCCTGATCAACTGCCTGTGCCACACCAGCAGCTCCGCCCATCAACCCCCCCAATCCACCCAACCAGGGGAGCGCCTTAGCCAAGAGAGGGATCACAGCCCCCAAGGCGGGGAAAAACCCACCCACCTTAACCATCTTTTTGATCTGGCTCTTCGAGAAGACCAGCTCAGCCCCAGAACCCACCGCCACATTCTTCTTAATGTGGTTAATCTGACGTTGGGTCAGGCCGACTTTATCAGCACCGTGCAGCTGCCCCACACTCAGACGTAGGGTGGCACCAGTGCCGTCTTTCGCCGCCTTGACCAACGTCTCTTTCTGCCCCGGAGAGAGGCTCAGCCCATATGATACCAGCGCCATAGTCATTTCACTATATCTCTAGTGTTTAATTCAAGACTGTAGTAAACTTCCTGCCGTCAGATTCTAAGAACAGAGACTTATCTGCAATGACCACAGCGAAAGCTTTGGTGTCTGCAGGCACAGCGGCGTCAAATACCACCTTGAGGGTGATAGCTTGAACAGCATTCTTAATGGCTTCAGACTGGGCGCGCATATCAATAACATGTATGGGGTAGAGCGCCACGAAATCCATAGGACTCACCAAGTTGGACGACTCCCGAGCTGTAATACCATAGAACGCCTCCTTGAAGTCGGCAAAAGCTTTGTAAGCCCGAGAGGTTTTGTACTCTGCGAAGTCGATGTTCATATCCACTAGTGGATAGCGCGCGCTGTTGATCAGGGCGTGAATATTCTTCACCTTCACATGATCAAATACGGCACTGTTCTTCACCTGGTCATTTTCACGACCTGTTTGAAAAGCCACGAGGATCCACCGAGGTTTCTCTGTTTGGGATTTAACCCCCAACTGCCAGGTGAAGGATGTGGCCTGCGGCACCGCCAAGCTATCACACTGTAAGGCGCGGAAAGCCACAGGCACCCTAACCTTATTCTCTATCAAGGTCATGAGCGAGCTCATATAGCTCAGAGAGGGTATAACATGAGGCATCATCCAGGCGATCTTGGACAGTTCGATTTTGCCCTCAGGCACCGCCGCCGCACGATGGATGGTATGGGCATCACTCTGACGATCTAACAGTAGGGACTGCTTCACACCATAAAGCACCTTCTCGTAATCATTGCAAAACCCAAAGAAATATTTGAGTGGAACACAGAAACTGAAGTTGCCCGGAGTTGTAGGTTTACCCATCATGATAAGCCGCCGCCTTTCCCAACCGGAATTCCCCGCCGCAGCAGCCCCCACATCAGAGTCCTTATACCAACCCATATTGAGGCCTTCGCCCCAAGCAAAGTCCTCCCCACACGACAGAAGAGTCATCATGGTGGTGGCCTGCCCCGGATATGACACATCATCGATGGTGTTGTTGTTAAGTTGGTAACGTATTTTACCAAACATGAACGCAACAGCATTGTTAACCAAAGCCGCCTGAGTGTCCGCGTCATAGTGTTCCTCTCGAAACGATCTGAGCTTGCCTTCTACTAGAAGATAGCTCTTGGAGGGGAGTGTGAAGGCATCCTGAGCATGTATATCAATTTGGATGGTGTTATTCTGGTTGAGGGCAGCTGGGTTCTGCGACTCATACTCCCGATACTCAAAGGATTCAATACCCTCATCGACATGCACAGGCTCGGAAATTTCAAGCATGGATGTGCGTTGCTCGTCCATGGTGATATTATAAACGTCTAGACTTATCTCTAATTGTCTTGAAACCTCCTCCCCGGCTGGCGATATCCAACGCCTCCAGACTGGGCTGGACATCGGGCTGGACAGCTGGATAGTGGGCTGGACAGCGAGCTGCTTTAAAACCTCAGCGCTCTTAGCTGTGAGTTCCCTCTTCAGCTGGGGTGGTAAAGGCTTGAGCGCGTCCACCAGCTTCTTGGCAGCCGCACCCGCGGAGGCCACAGACTCCGTCGTCTTGGCCACATTCCTAACTAAGGGGCTGCCAACAAATTTGGCAACTTTACTGACAGCGCTGGGTATCGCCTTAGCACCTGAAGAGACCAGACTTCCAACCGCCCGAGCTGCCGAGCCCAACCAATCGAACATCCCCCCACCTACCCGTCTCCGACGTCTTGGGAAAACATACATGGTTACACACTGCGAATATGTAGCCTTATAGTTATTTGCTCACCTCTAAAGTTTAATTGTGCACCAGTCTTGGTCAGTCAACCAGACGCGTATGCCGTGTATACTACCAGCTTGGGAGATGGGGAGGTAGACAGCAGTTCTGGGAGACTCTAAGATCTTATAGCCGGGGCACACGTTGGGGAAGAATGAGTAGATGGTGGGGTGAGATCCCCCACCGAGGTAAGACCCACTCACCACATTGCAATTGACCAGAATGCTATTCACGTGGAAGATGTCTATTGGTTTCTCCCCTTCTTTATAGCCCTTAGTCAGTATTTGTGGGTCGAACCCCAGGATTTTGCGCAAAGTTGAAGCACCCATATCAACCTCATAGTCGGGGCTGGTTATCTTTACAAAAGCCCGAAGGGTTGAAGGGTTGGGTCCTATGGCGATGTAATACTTCTCCTCGGCCTTCTCATCCCAATCCTTGGCCTCCTCCATCTTTCTTTGAATCTCTCTATTGATCTGGGCGAGCTCATAAGCCCCCTCTTCTATAGTGATAGTTTTCCACTCCTTCTTCCCCACACGGTAGACAAAAGTATTGTTGGTGGAGTTAACATTGCTGATGGAGTTGTAGGTCTCTAGATTCAGCAAGGCCAGCTCGTATGACTTCTGGGGGTCAAGGTACAGCGCTGGGGAGTAGTAGGTTGTCCAGTCGCTTTTATCCGACGTTACCACCAGGGATATATTCTCCTTCGGTGCGAGTCGCACCTCCATCCGCTGCGAGCCGGTCGCGGATGTCCTTCAACACTTGAAGCTCCATGTTTAATGAACAAAGATTCTTCTGTTCAACTTGATGGCCTGCTCCGTAGAGATCACTCCACTACGCATAAGCTCATCCAGTATCGCAGATATTTCTGTGTCAACACCTGTATTCCCGGCCTCCTTTGAGGCCACTAACAAGGCTAGACGCTCCACCAGAGTGTTAGGGTCGTTGTAGTATAATACACCACTACCTCGGATTAGTCCGTATTTTTTCCCTTTTTTGCTATAGACTGGTATTTTGGCAAGTTGGGCCAGCCGGCTAAATGTCTCAATAGCTTGTGGGGTGTATTGTCTTGTTTTGACGAACCGCTTGGTTAGGAGATCGTACAGCGTCTCATCGGCCGGAGCCGACAATACTAGGGAGTCCCCATCAAAAGCTTGCAGCCGGCCCGCGGCCAGAGCTGCTGGATCAATAGTTAGGGTACCGAATTTGCCTCCTCGGAGTTTCAGCCCTTGCCCACGAACAATAACCTCTTGTCGATTATCCAATATAGTTTTAACACGCTCCCTATATGCGGCCATAGCAGCAATATCACGATCTATTTCAATAATTTCCTCCGCAGTGGTGTCGCCCCTCCTCTTCCTCGAAGCGAGTTCGTTTGAATTTAGTTTTCTGGAGCTATCAAGGATGCCTCGAAGCAAGTCATCCGACTCCTGGAGGAGTGAGCTAGGCATTGGGTACTTATATTTCCCACTAACAATTTCCTCGTCCAAGCCCTGATCTACATCAATTATAATAGGTCCTGAAGGGGGTTCTGGGGCTATGGCCTCATCTGCTCTGGCCGCCTCTGCTCTGGCCTCCTCTACTCTGGCCTCCTCTGCTCTGGCCTCCTCCAGGGCTCTGGCTCTGTCCTCAATGGCCCTGTTCAATGCCACAATGGCCTGAGCTAGCTCGTTAGCTTGTTTGTTTGTCCGTCTAGCCAATTCATCGGTCTGTTTGTCTGCTATTTGAGCCAACTCACCGGTCTGAGCTTGGACCATTTGGCTTATTGCCCCCGTTTGTTGCGCTGACCTATCTGCTACAGTTTTAGTAATTGGTGTGAAGAGTTTGGCTGCCTCCTGTTGTAAATCTGCTTCCCCCACCCTCTCCGCCAGAAACCGCTGCTTCAGGCGGTCCCGACGTGCTAGATAATCCTTCACAAAAGCGTTACGCTTTGTTTGGTTAGTCACATCAGCCCACATGTTGTTGCTATCGCAATGATATATATATCTAAATAGAAGACTTTGGGATATAGAACCGATCGAACCCACATCGGTATTTACCATCGTGGGCCTTGCTGGTCAGGTCGATTACTGCGAAACCGTAAGGTTTGCTAGTGCACTCTGTGAAGAACTCCCTGAATTCATCAAAGGGCATATCACCACCAACATAGGAGTCATGGATAGCTCGCAGGTTCTTCGTGTCTTGGTTGAAGATCACCAATAGATTGGCATTGTCACGGATGGCCTGCTTGGGAATTCTGAAGAAGCTCTGGGTTAGGTAGAATGTGTCGGCACCGCCGTGCCGGCCCTGGCAGAAGTACTTCTCGATCGGTCCCTGCTTCTCCAGCATGACATCGTCAAAGACCATGACAGCTCTCTCTTCAGGGTTCAGGTCCTCAACGGGGATGATGTCTTCGGCTGAGCTATGACAGGAGGCAATATTTTGCCCCGCAACCTCCCCGACAGACTCGGCCCAATCCTGGAGGAACTGGTACTTGTCCTGTCCCAAAGACTTCGAGTACAGGTGCAGTCGGTCATAGTTTAGGTAGCCCGGCTTCAGTAGTAGGTTGAGCATCATGTTTGTTTTTCCGCACCCCGATGGCCCGCACACAACACAACGAACGGTGTCCGGCAGCAGCCAGTGGTGGTGGTGGCGGGCTTTGTCCTCAAGGTCGAAGTTGGTTATCTCCATTTTAAATATATACATATTTGCAATATCTTCAATATGTATTGCCTGCGCTGTAAGAAGCAGACTCCTACGCTGGAGGAGTCGGAGGTTGTGCTGAAAAATCGTCGAATAACCAGACGCGGCCTCTGTGAAGTTTGTGGTGCTAAGAAGAGCCAGATTGTTGGTATGGGGCTCCTCAACAAAGCACTGAATATGTTGCCTTTGCCTGAGCTGCACATGAGGCTGCCTGAGGGCGTCAGCTCTGAGGATGTTCCTGGAGGCTCGTTCCAGAATACAGGGAAATATAGCTACTGCGGCCCTTTCACTAAACTAGATAAGCGGATGGCCCAAGGCTATGAGGGGGTCAACACACTCGACCGCGCCTGCAAGGCTCACGACATTGCTTATGCGGCTCATAGCGATACAGCTAACCGCAACGTTGCTGATGATGTCCTAGCCGCGGCGGCTGAAAATATTGCAGCATCTGCCCCCGACTGGGAGAGTCGCGATGCCCGCATAGTCTCGGCCCTGATGTCGGCCAAGAGCCGCTTTGGTATGGGTGCGCCCTCGTTTTGAATATATAGACATCTGTAGTATATCAATATGTATTGTTTTCGGTGTAAGAGACAGACCCCCACTAAGGGTGGGACGATTAGCAGGATGAAGAATGGGCGGTCGGTTAAGCGTGGCACCTGCATTGTGTGTGGTGGAAGGAAGAGTCAGATTGTTAGTGGGAAAGGAATCATCTTTGGGCCCAAGTCACCAATCAAGGACATCCCCGTCTTGGGCTCCCTCTTGGGGTGGCTGTTATAGAGATATGTGATATGGTCTTACAATAATGGAGCGTGTTTACTACAGCCCGCAAGGTTATTGGAAAGGACATTCAGCTGTGAAAAAGTTGGCTGCTGCGGCTAAGGTCAGTGAGACTGATGGCTAGGGAGTGGCTTCAGAAGCAGGCTATCTGGCAAATCTACCTGCCGCGGCCTCGCTATATTCCACGACCCCACATCGCCGAGTCCACACCGAATGCTGTCCATCAAGCAGATCTTTTGTTTCTCCCACATGATCGCGTTGGTTCTGGCCGCGCGGCCAGGACCTATAGGTATGCCTTGACGGTGGTCGATGTTGCCTCGCGCTATAAGGAGGCTGAGCCGCTAACAGACAAGAGTAGCGACGCGGTCGCATCAGCGCTTGGACGGATCTATAAACGCGGGCCGCTCAGGTGGCCTAATCTTTTGCAGATTGACCCCGGGCGGGAGTTTATGGGTGCTGTCAGTCAGCTGGTGGCTAAGCATAAGACACAGGTACGCCGTGGGCAGGCTGGGAACCATCGTCCAGCAGGCCATTGTCGAGCGGTTCAATCGCACTCTGGCAGAGAGACTGTTCGGGGCCCAATATGCCCAGGAGTTGTTGCTCGCTGCCCGAGGCTCAGATGAACGGTCGGTCGAATGGGTGAGAGCTCTACCCCAGGTAGTCGCTGCGATCAATAATGAGGTGACGCGTTTGACTGGTAGGAAGCCGGCTGAGGCGATTAAGGATTCGTCCGTCTCCCACGCTCCAGCCGCGCCATGCCCGCCGCGCTATCGGGCGTAAGGAACCGGTGATTCCAGCCGACTCGCAGGTCAGGTATCTCTATTCGGCGGGCGAGCTTGAAGGGGGCCTGCGTCGGGCCACTGATCCTACATGGTCGCTGACCTTGCACAGGATTAGTCATATCACCCAGCAAGAGGGACAGCCCACTCTTTACTACCTGGTGGATGGGCCGGCTCGTGGTTTTGTGCGCGAGGAGCTGCTCATTGCTCCTCCAGACACACAGCTACCCCCTAGCAGGATTCTAGGAAACCGTAGGCCCTAGTGTTGATACCATCAGCACAAATCCACTTTTTCGTGTCCATGGGGCTCAGAGATGTTTTGTTCATCTCATAAACTCCTATCTGGTGGCCCTTGCTTCGGATGGCAACCTGTGTGTGTTTGTATTCACGCTGGCTGAACAGACTGTCCTTGTAGTGTTCGTGTCTGAGGTCCTTCTTCACAACTGTCCGAGCCACTCCTTTGGCTTTCTTGATGTTGGTGGCCTCCTCTAGGATTGAGTACATCTTTGGTCTGAGACCGACGAACTCGGCTATCGAACGACCATTGCACTCGTCTTTGAATTTGCCGACCACCTTTTTATTCGCAGTCGAATGGTTGGGGTGGTCACGCGGATAATCAGAGAAGTCGTACCAGTCAGGGTGGGCCTTCATGTCTGCGTACACATCCTCAGTCTCCACCTGAAGTAGAAGGGAGTCAGTATCTGTGTAGCAGAGCTGGAGTCTTTTACCAGTATTGGGGTTTAAGCCGGTTGTACCAGAAGTCGTACATGAGATGCTTGGATAGGTCCAGGATGGCCTGCCCACAATAGACAGGTTTATTCAGCTGGACCTTGTTCTTGATGCTGTGCACCGCCACCAGTCCACCGTTGAAGATTCTACACGATTCGTAGTTGGGGCTGGCGATTAATTTTCGGAGTCGATCAGTCTCGGCGCCTCTGACAAGGTTGACTCTGATACGCTTGCGAACGTTCTCCATACTCTTCCCGAAGACGGCATTGTTCATCAGCTTGAAGAAGTCCTTCTCAAATTCCGATTTGGCTTGGGCTCGTAGAGAGGTGTTCATCTCTATGTAGGGCTTCATCCATTGGGACTGATTGAACTTGATGGCTCGGTGGATCTGGGTGACCTCTAGACCGAGGCTGTGATAGAGTTTGAGATTGCGGTAGTGGACGACGTATCGCTCCTTGTTGTGGAGGTGAGGTACCAGCTTTGTTTGCTCCGTGAACTTACCCCCCAGTTTGTTCTGGAGCTCGCGCTGATAGCTGCTCAACCAGGCCTCGGGGACGGTCATGGTTTCTGGAGCTAGTGGATAGTCGCTGTGGGCTTCATGTAGATGTGCTGGGTACTTCATGTCAACCTCAACAAGCCATCCCTCTGGGGCGTTGTCGGGGGTGTTGAGTACCTCCTCGAGAGTTGGATTGGCCCATTGGAACCCGCCGGTGGGGAGGTATTCCATCATGGCCCATCCATACAAGGTTATTTGCATCGAGGTACATGATCCATGAATTGGGTGTTGTGGGGTCATAGTCTGAAGTCTTGGGGTTGTTGGCCTTAGCATACCTCTTGGAGACCATGGCCACACCCCCTCGGAGACCCTTCTCAAAGAGGAGGTGCATATCCAAGTCGGTTAGGAGCTCGAGTTGCACCTTCGTCTTTTTTAGTAGTGCGTCCCATGCCAGGCCGGGTGCACTGATGTAGTGGGCTGGGTCGAGCTGATATACCTCCATGCAGGTGTCTCGGAATGCCTCGAACATATCAGCCAACAGACCGACGTCTGTTTTCAGGTATAGGTCATGGTAGCCTCCGAGTGTTTTACAATCGAGCTCCTGCCACACTTTCTGGGCGTGGGCATAATCAGAGTCACTGATTCCTTCTCGGGTGAGCTTGCTGTAGAATGCCTCTTTGGGTGGTAGGCGGTCCTCTGCAAAGCGCTCGAAGCTGTCCATATATTCGTAGGGGTATACACCCTTACGGAGAAGGAGATGTGACTGGCTCTGGCTTAGCGTGGTCCTGAACTTACTCATTAAGACAGCCCAGGGGGTGTGCTTCTCAGTGTTGCACGTCTCACATCTTGAGATTATGTCGTTGCCTCTACGTGTCAGAGCCATTGATTTGCCACAGTGTGTCAGCTCGCTGAGGTTCCCTACCAGGGTGTCTAGAGAGCTATTCATGAACTGTAGGCTGTCAATGAATTGCAGCTGTCCGATGGTGAAGGAGGCGTACTTCTCTAGGGTGTTTGGTATGCAGGTGATTGTTGTGTTGTCTACTTGTTTGGTTTGCCATTGGCCATTTTTCTTCTTCTTGTAGACTGTTCTTTTTCCCCAGTCCAGACGGCCGGCCGCTTGCATGATGATGTGGGAGTCGTATCCTCTGAGGTTGTGAAAGACTACAGGTATCCTCAGCTTGTCTCTATTGATGCGCCATGCCAGATTACAGACATTGTGGGCTGCACCCCGGTATTTGCCTGTAATATGACAGTGGTCTCTCACCTTGTCCTCCTCCAGCGGCTCTTTACAGATGTGGCAGGTGGTGGCGGAGGCAAAGTCTTCACGGTCTTTTTGCCCCAGCACCATCAGAGCCGGCCGCTGTAACTTGTGGTGGATGGTGGCCTGCTCTTGTCCCAAGCGTTTGAGGAATTCATCGGCAGCATCCTCCCCCCGATATACGACAGGGTTTGTGGTGAGGCCGTCGCAGCGTACAATGGTGTAGCCGAAGCCACAGGGGGGCTGCTGGGCCAGCTGGCGCGTGTTGCTCTGGCTTGGATCCATTGCCGCACCATGTACTGGAACGTTCAAGGTCTCAAAGTCTGCGTATATGATGTATGGTGCCCTCATCTGTTTCTGGAGGGACTTGAAATTCATCTTTCCCTCTTTAGGCATGACATTCACCTGACAGGCTGTGTTGATACCTTGACAGAGTGGCACATGTTGGTCCAAGGTTTCCTGAGAGGAGTGTACATGGAGACAGTTGAGACATGGATACTTCTTACCCTTGTGTTTGCTGTTTCCATATAGAAGCCGCCCCACATCCTTGACCCAGACATAGTGTCTATTCTCATCCTTGCGTAGGAGCATGAGGTTGATTTGGGTGCGCTGGAGTTTGTTGGTTCGGAGTATGGTCGGTCCTTCTTTCCACCCAAAGACCCGGATGGCTATGGTAGGATTCTGTTTTTCAAACTTAGCAATGCTGGTCAGCTGCACTGGGAACTCGATTCCTTCAAAGTTTAGCTCTCCCAGGTGGGCGCTATAATTGTTGAGCCTATCAGGATGCTCTCCATGTGCTACTGGGTAGAGTGCTGAGAGTATGGCCCATTCAAAGCAGCGGTTGTCCTCATTCTTTACATTCACAACACTACGTGGTGGAATGAAGCTGGGAGTCGCGAAGTAGCTAGAGCCTCGGAATGGTTGGTATTTTACTATGTAGAGATCGAGCTGCACACACGCATGATAGGACCAATCAGAGCCATCTGTGGTGAAGCATTCACTGTCGGCGAATATCTTGGCTATGGCCAGGTCCAGCCCCTCAGCAATATCCCCCTCATGCAGTACTTCATAGTTCCTGCTTCCATGGGCGGCGATGGCAGTAATCACTTCACCTTCTGGGGTGATGCGAGAGTATTTTAGGTGGAGATACAGCTGCATTTTAACACTGCCATAATCCCTCAACCCTTTTACCACCAGAGCTTTGATGGCGGGCCCCATCGAAATCATAAATGTTTCAGGCTCGTCATAGTCGCCTTCTTCTGGGACGATTGCTTCATATTTTCTCAGGCTCCCCTCAATCTCCCGGACGAGTTTCAATTCAGGTGCGTTGCGAATTAAAGCAGCCATCTCATCATCATACTCTACATCCCGCACTCTATCAGCTCGGGCAAGGAACTCTGCTTCGAGGTCGGCGTGGCGTCGAGCTCGCTGCCGGGCGCGGTGTCGTCGCTCGGCGACGATCGCGGCTCGGTCCGCGGCGGTACCGTGTACAAATCTCAGAGCGGTGGTAATCCCTGCTTCAAGTCGTGCCCCATGTAGATTGGGGTTCTTCTCGAGCAGGGAGGCCCTAGCCATCTCACGCGCTCTGGATATTTCCCCCTCAAGAACGGCCTTCCTCCTCCCACTGTATGGCATGCCATACTCGCGGGCTTGCTGTTTCAGTTGAACCAGCGTAGGCATGGCTAAATACACAGATCCTGTCAGTCTCTAACAAACTGGTGTGTAAGTACACTGATGACTTCACCTCTCTCTAATTGAAAGTTCAATCCACTATAATCTTAGCAATTCGACGAATCTCTGCATTATAGTCCTTTACATTCTCTTCATACCAGATTCGGTGATACTCCTTGTCATATCCACATTCTTTACATAGTTCTAGGTGGTTGTTGACCCCCTTCCCACATTTCCGACATGGTTTAATAAATGAACCCTTCCGTATTAGCACTGCATGGACTTTGCAGTAGTCCCTCATACAGCTTCGATTGCAGGGCTCCGTGGAACGTAGCCGTAGCCACTTACAGTTGTTCTTCGCGGTGCGCATCTTGGTATGTCTGCGGATGATACCCTCTAAATCGGCGGCTCGGTCGCCTGTAGGCGACCGGTGTGTGCGCTCCGGGACGGTTCACCGCTTGGTGTGCGCCCCGGGGCCTAGGGGGGCGGGGCCCCGGGGGGTTGGATCCCTAGGGGGCTGTTGTTTTGGCGATCCTGTGGTGCCCTGGGTGTTTTGGCCCCAACGCCCCAGTATACATCTACTACGTGTGTTTCTCACCACTGACCCATCAGTACAGATCACTATGTCACCTTGTTGTGTGTTACTCTGGATCAATTGTTGCACCTCAAACGCTGTGTGGCCCGCTGCCCATTCACTGCACTCACGACGCAGTGTTACTATTGCATTGTGCCAGTCCGGTACTTGCTTGCTTGTGTTCGTTGGCTTGATCTCCAACGCGAAGTCCTGTATGTCGGATGAAGGCATCCTGTTGTCCAACATCAGTGTGATGTCATACAGGACCTGAGGTTTGCGTGAATATCCGTTGTCGCATGTCTGGCTTATTGGTGTGCAGACTGGTGGTTCCTCGCCGTGCAGGCAGACACTCTCCGACTTCGGAGGAATCGGCGATCCTACAGACGTTAGCCAGGATCCCTGAAGGGACCTGTTGCCCAGGACGCTCGAAAAGGACGCGTCAATAGGTCTTGACCATTATATAACCCGGCCCTGGTGCCTTGGAAACACCTCTGCTTCCCAGTCTGATACTTCAACCCACCCTTTTTCAAAATTGATGGTCTCTAACTCACACACCTGACGTATAGATATTTCCGCCTGTACCATCCAAAACCTACCTCGACTTAGTTTATGACCCTTGACCACATCCATGGCTTTATGAAGCGGGTGATCCCTATCTGCAGCAACTCTCAGGTACCATTTGGTTTGAAGGACCCTATGCCTATCCGCCATTGTTGGTAGCTCTAGGATATGCCTCATGCATATAATTGATGTATCCTATGTGCACCCCATGATCACCCACATGGCCACATTCTGTATGCGTTCCAACCTTTCAAGCTAACCTTTCGATACTGTCAGGAGCCCCAAACCATACTCAATGACAGATATTACTAACTGCTGAAAGAGCCCATAAAGCATTCTCTGATCTACCCCGGTTGCTGCCATCGCCCTCAATGCATAAAGTCCCCTACCAGCCATCACCACCAAAGCCTCCACATTATCATTAAAAGACATACACACGTTAAAGGTGTTATCCAAGTACTTCAGTTTACTCTCTCTACTAAGAGGGCATCCATTCAACATAATGCACGGTGCATCTGCCTTCACAATCCGGTTATCCAGAGAGTACCACACAACAAATGTCTTATCTTTGTTTATAACGGCCTCTGTGTCCCTGCACCATTCCGCCACCTGTTTACTGCCATCTGTAAGTCTGCAGCCAAACTTTCCCTGTCTCTGCCCTGTCTCTACACCAACACATCATCTGCAAATGTCAATATTCTACCACAACCTGGTGTCTCAATAGATGCAACTTTGCTGGTGTAGACAGTAAAGAGCACTGGGGACATGGCAGATCCTTGTGGCAACTCAGGTGTAATAGTACAGGGTTCAGACGTCCAGGAACCTAAGCGCAGTGCAACCTCACGCTCATAAATGGCTGCCGCAGCCCATCTGACAAGGCATGGAAGTCCTAATCCTAATAGGTATCAACTGCAAAAGTAGCCGCGTTGGTCCAAGTGTCCTTCCCAGGCAGTTAACTCCCGAGCCCTTTTTGAAGTACAATAGATTACGACTTTCCATGTGTCGCTGGTGCCGCGGGCTACTATCTTTCCGAGGACTTTACCAAAGATGTTTTGCAGGGTTGTGATTCGGTATCCATTAAGTCTAGAGTGATCCTTACCTAGCTTTGGGAGTGGAACCAGGTATATGTGCAGCCAATCCTGTGGGTATTTCCGGCTTATTCATGCTTAGATTGTCCCAGAATAAATCGTGTGTGTGTACTGTCCATCTTTTTTACTATATCGGTGTTTTCAATTATAATTTATCAATGTTTTCCTGTCATAAAACCATTTCCTGTTTTTATTATTCTATTTTTCTTCTTTGTAAATCTTTTGATATTTTCATGCGATCCTTTCGAGTTGTGTTTTATGTCTAGAACCTCTATTTCTTAAAATGTTTTCTGAACCCATGCTTCTTTTGCATCTCTGCACATAAAAAAGTCGATTAATAGTCGACAGAGTCGATTTCATTGCACCGGTTTTAACCCATATGACCCGGTCTCTTACCGCAGCGCGGAAAGCGTCGCACAACTCTGCACATGTGACGTATTTCCCTGTCTATTAATGTATATTAATGCTTCTCTACATCTCCCGGTCTCCAAACGAATGCCAGTTTGGATACTGATATGTTTCCATGCTAATGTGAACGTTCATCAAGAATATCCGCTGATTGTCTTCATGTATCTCCCCCTCCATGAATATTTCCAGTCGTTTTCTTCTTATAATGCGGACAGACAATTCGGTTGTCGGTTTGAAATGTTTGTGGATAGTTTCTATTGTGCCTTAACCTATATGAAAACAATTTTGATCTCCAAGAATTCCCAGCATCCTTCTGTAAGAACACATTTCAGTAACGTCACTCGCCACGGCGAATTGTAAGAGGATCAATTTGCGTAGATGTCGATGGTGTCAGACGCCAGCCGTACAGAAAACAATGGCAAAATAGTTGCATGACCTAACCCCAGGTTGAATTTCTAGGCATCTGTACATTCAGTAGTTTGCCATTGCTTTCTGAACAAGAAGTCAATGTTAAGTTGAACTGACCGGTGTAGGGGATGAACACTTACTCTGCCGTCAGAGCACCAGCAGTTTGAGCCTACCTAGTAAATCACAAATAGTCCATATATGCTGGGGTTGCATGTAACGTCCTGTAAAGGACATGCAACTACCATAACGTGTTAACCAGTTGTCAACGAATCACTATCATAGATTTACGTAGGTTTTATGTCAAACGCATGCGTTATTTCTCTAGTTTCTGTTATTGAGATTTATGGCATACAATGTTCTTGGTTTTATCAAACGTAGTTTTTATTCATTATATTATCTCCGCAATAAATTTTCCACCTGATGTTATCAATGCATCAAAATGCTTTAATAGCTGCAGTTTTTCCCAATTAATACTTGTTGGGCATGGTAGAAATTAAAAGTCTGGTTTCTAAAAATATGAATAAAATTTGGTGGAACTGCGGTAAAGCTGTGAAAGTGTAAACAATTTAAAATGACACAAAGCAGTGCAGCTTTACATAACAGAGTTAAGACACATATAGAACGTTGCGGCGATTAGCCTTCATCAGCAAACAAACACATTCACAAACACAACATACAGTCAAGGAGATCTCCTGTGACTACATCAGAAGGTGACGACAGGGCGAGAAGAACAAAAGCATGGAAAAATGAAAGCAATGAAGAGAAAATTAGAATTGAAAAAAATGTTAATTGAAAAGAATGATAGTTGAAGAAAATGTTGAATTGAGAAAAAATGTTAATAGAGAAAACGTTCATACTCACCTCACCGTTCGGATCTGTAAGTGACTAAGAAAATCTCCGATGTATTCTGATACCCGGTGCCGGGTGTTACGGTTCAGTGAGCACACAGACGGAAGGGGACGGGGCAGGAGAACGATAACTGGTCAGGTAAGGGTATCTGAGCAATCAAAGTGGATGTAATAGTGAAGTACGAGGCGCGCAGGGTTGAGGGTGGTACTAACCAAAACCCCATAGTACTATTATAGGGGCGAGCCTTAAAGTCTGGGTGGACTGATATGCGTGAACGCGCATACATACATAGACACACCTCAACAGACAAAATGCTAGTGTATGTGGGCATGTGCAAAGTATATGTAAGAAGAGAGAGGGGGGGGGGGGAGAGAGAGAGAGCGAGCAAGCGAGAGAGAGAGAGAGAGAGAGAGAGAGAGAGAGAGAGAGAGAGAGAGACGAGAGAGAGAGAGAGAGAGGAAATGTACCTGTGATACTCCGCATACCTCATGTGGTATATCACAGGCACTTTTCCTCTCTCTATCTCTCTCTCTCGCTCGCTCTCTCTCTCTCTCTCCCTCCATCTCTCTCTTCTTACATATACTTTGCACATGCCCACATACACTAGCATTTTGTCTGTTGAGGTGTGTCTATGTATGTATGCGCGTTCACGCATATCAGTCCACCCATACTTTAAGACTCGCCCCTATAATAACACAATGGGGTTTTGGTTAGTACCACGCTCTACCCTGCGCACCTCGTACTTCACTATTACATCCACTTTGATTGCTCAGATACCCTTACCCGACCAGTTACCGTCCTCCTGCCCCGCCCCCTTCCTTCTATGTGTTCACTGAACCGTAACACCCGGCACCAGGTATCAGAATACATCGGAGAGTTTCTTAGTCACTTCCAGATCCGAACGGTGAGGTGAGTATGAACATTTTCTCTATTAACATTTTTTTTCAATTCAACATTTTCTTCAACTAACATTCTTTTCAATTAACATTTTTTTCAATTCTCATTTTCTCTTCATTGCTTCCATTTTTCCATGCTTCTGTACTTCTCGCCCTGTCGTCACCTTCTGATGTAGTCACAGGATATCTCCTTGACTGTATGTTGTGTTTGTGAATGTGTTTGTTTACTGATGAAGGCTAATCGCCGTAACGTTCTGTATGTGTCTTAACTCTGTTATTTAAAGCTGCACTATTTTGTGTCATTTTATATTGGTTTCTAAAAAGGATGGTAAAATCTCAGTTCGTGACCACCACTACAACAATGGAAAGGACCGTTGAGATGTAACATTCCTACGGCATACACTGCCGAAACGTACCCACTGGTTAACGCCTCAGCCCAGACTGGGGGAAGACTTTCAACCGGACAAACATGTGAACTTACTGTGACGAAATGACCCAGTATACGTGCCTTCACGCTGGGTATTCCTCTATCGGCCGACGTTAGGCGAGTGGTCTCCCGTATATGCTAATTATAACCTGGGGAAACCCGTCTAAATGTGTCTGTTCTGGGCGTTTCTCGAAACACCGAGAGAAATTATCGGTTGAGTTTACGTTATGTCCCCAGTCTCGTAGGACATCACTCAACAGGTGTATCTCGGGAATTTGGTTTTCTCCGTGAGACAATAAAAATTCGAGGGTCGAATGGAATCTGAAACTCCACGGGCTAGCTTAGTATGCCTCAGTCGCCAAGTTCCGGTCAACCTAGACGGACTCAATTTCAGTTCTGTAGAATTGATGTTTTCAAGATGCTAGCCAGAGCACGACAACTATAAAGCTGATATTTGCCGTGCCTCTAGACAGAAGGTAATTGAATTAGGTAGTTACTATTTGTTCTTATCGAACCGCAATCCGCTAAAATATAATTTACCGGCACGATATGTTTTCCGTCCGATCTCATAAATAAGTAATTAGATTTATTGATCGGCCGAGTGCAAATCTAGGCCAGAGGTCCAATAATAATTACAGGTGTTTTCAGCGCAAGCACACTGTTGCGTGTGTAGATTAGTTGTACTTGTAAGTCCTTTAAACAGGCGTTGAAAAAGGAAATATACATAAGCTTGGTATGTTGCTGATATTCACATTTATTTGTTAAAGCTATATAATTACTAGGACATTTCCACTGCTATTTGTGAGTGTACTTTTGTCAATCTAATAACTGTATGCTTAACATTTGTGTTGACCTACTTGTTTATTGATTGCATTAGTTGGTTGGTGATTTGTTATCTGCAGTAGTTGGCTAGTGATGTGTTACATGCTTTCTCTAGCTGGTAATGTGATATATGCTTTAGCTATCTAGTAATGTGTTATCTGTTGTAGCTAGCTAGAAATGTGTATATGCTGTAGCTAGTTAACGATGTGATGTATGTTTTAGCTAGCTAGTAATGTAACAGATGCTTTTGATAGCTAGTGATGTGAAAGATGTTTTAGATAGCTAGTGATGTTGCAGACGCTTTTGATAGCTAGTAGTATGTGATATGCTTAGCTAGATGAAGCTGTGCTATTTCAAGGAACCAAGGTGTTGTTTGATTTCCATATGGACGTGCAGTGAAATGATTGCTGTGTTAAGTAAACAGTGTTGTTACTCTTTCTATATAGGAGTGGCGTGTAGTTATAATGGTTATGGTAGTTATTTATTGCCTGTGGAATTGCTATGCTATTACTACTTGCTAAATCCGAATGACTGACCAATAGTAAAACGCCGCGTCGTAACCGAGGGCGTTTGCGTTTGCAGCGAACCGAGATTCGAACGAGACGTTTAATGAACTGCTCTACTCCTCTTTGTAAACCCAACCCTGTTCGTGGGGGACATCTCTACTTGGGGAAGGGTGCTACAGAAGAGGGCTTCGCTGCACTTACAGATAGAAATCGAGATTTACGGGATGAGGTACCGGGTATCATTCTAAATGGGATGACGCGACCTAACACGCCATGAAAGCCATTAACTATTAATCCACAGCTGATATGGGGGAAAGACAACGGGGGTAATTGCCACCAATATGGGAAAGACCTGTGCAGTCATGGCCTTTAAGATGAGGGGATCACCAAGAGAGGTTCTACATGATCTGGGACGGAGATCCCAGAAACAAAACGTAACTTTGTTATTTAATTTATTAATACTTTTCAGTTATTAATGAATTATGATTTAATTAATTAATTAATGGGTTAAGTAATTAGTTAATTGTTGAGTTATGATACTGAGAAGGAATTGTCCGGCTGGAAACATCGTAGGTAAATAAAACTACTACACTGAATTAGGGAGTATGTGTATTATATAGTTGAGGATGAAGGATAGATGAAGAAAAGAGATAGCAATATGTAGTAGGCTCCTATGACCAGGGACAGACGGACCAACCGGTTCTTTCGAGACATATGTTGCCTAGGCGAGATATTCGACTAGCTACTTGCTCACTGACTCACCCTCATGCACAAACATACTTGTCAGAACAGATGATCGTATATACCATGTTGTTATGAGTAAGTATATATATATATATATATATATATATATATATATATATATATATATATATATATATATATATATATATATATATATATATATATACTTCTGATGTGTGTGCTGATGTTTATATGCATGTAAGTAACAGTTTGCTGCCGAATGCTTTCACCAACCTCTTTGTTTCAGGATTTTTTTTTTTTTTTTGGTTGTTGTTGGAGATTCAGAAGTAACACTATGAAACTCATATGGACCAGCTCGCTCCAGTATAAATCATTGTGATGTATTGTGGCTATACTGGGAATGATCATGAATCTACAAGATTCAATGCATTCGAGACACGTGAGTGATGAACTATGTCGCGGTCTGTTCAACCAGGAACGACAGTGAAGAGTCTGACGAATTTAGGTTGACTGATTCAGATAGGATCTGCAGCTGAAGCGTCTAAGATAGACTTGTACCTGGAAGGTATCCAGGTATACTCATATTATTACTCTGTGTGAGGACTCTCTACATGTTAGTGATGAGACATATTCCAAGTGAGTATTTCCAAGATGAGCTGTTGATTGCAAGTATCAACATGTTTCGAAACCAGCCGGGTTTTAGTGATGTTGACAGTGTAAAAAGATATCCAGAAATCCAGATTATCCTACAAGTCGAAACATCTTGACAACATTGAACTTGACAGGAGTTATCCAACTCCAATGGTAGTCTACAGTTATGAAGAACTCATGACCTCTGTTTTGGTAGATAGCTACCACACTCCAAAGATAGGTTGTTGAGACAGTGGCAGTGCCAGTGTTCGGAGTCACCACGCTCTTATTGTGTGCTGTTGATTAGAGCATTCAATTTACTTTATTCTGCTGAAGAGCTACCACGCTCTAGTATTGCTCTGCAGTGGTTACCATCAGAGGAGACGCCTAGAACCCTAGGGTCGCCCTGTTTCATCAGTAGTGAGAACTCTGTTGTGGTTGATTACGTCACCTGGTGACGACATCAAGTAATTGTGTTGAAGCCTCTGTCGGATATCAGGCAAGAGCATGGCTGTTCCGATATCTTAAAACAGGTGAATTTGGAAAACGCCGGCGGAATCTACACGTTTGAGGTCCACAGTATTGGAAATTGGCCTGGTGAGTTCACAGCAATGACTGGACTAACGCACTAACAGAGATCACACGCTACATGAATGACCGATCATGTTTAGTTCTTCTCACCCCTCCTTTTGAGATGTACACAGACATTCTTCTATCCAGGCTTATCAGCCATCCCACTATGACTTTATTTTGAATTATTTCGAAATTAAACTTTGATTTTGTTATCATGCCTTTGAGTGAGGATACCACTGTTGTCTTGTCCGGAACCCCTGTGTGTGGGTATCCCTAGATGTGAAGAGAGGAACAGCTGTCCTGGCTCGTAGGGGGCCTAGCAGACGGAAAGTCCTAGTGAGGTAGTCGGAGCAAGTGCGGGAGATATATCTAAGTGTACATTACCTGCCCAAGCCCCGGGGGTCTTGTTACACTTACCAACGGCGGTAGGAACCCCGACAGATTTTTGCCAAATGCAGATGAAAAGTTCAAATGCCCGCAATAGGGAAAATGAGGGTATAAAACAGATTTGAATGTACGTATTGCGTAACGTCGATCGCATCTCGGAGTCGAAGTATGTTTCAGACGCATGGTAAGCCGGCCAAAAGAAGATTGACAGGTGAAACTAAAGTCCATAGTAAAAGTTAAATTATACTGGACATAAGGCGTCCAGGTAATTTCAAGTTAGAAGCGAACACAGTATTTAACCTACGGACATTACCAACAAAAGCTCAGACACAAGCACATTATAGCATACCTGGGAAGCCTTCTGGCGAGACATTCGTCTCATTTCACCCGACTTCAGTAAAGAGTCTAGTCGCAAGATTCCTAGCTATAAACTCAGGTAATACAAATATATATTTTATCAATTGTCGTATGTTCTGATTGCCTGCATTAGTTTTCTGTTTCTGTTTACTCTTCCAACTTCAAGCTTGTGGATTTTCTTTGTCACTTAATGTTTCAGCTTTTGCCATTAGTGTGTCACTGTGAAAACTGTTTTCTCGTTTTCTCGTTTCTCGAGAAATCCGACATTATCCAAACACGGGATTGCTTTTTCTATTCATGTACAGGGTAGAAATTGAGATTCGTCCTGCATGAGGTCGACGCACATAGAAGACTGACTGTCAAAAAACTGTCATTTACTGCCATAATAGTACCTTGCTGTGTATGACAGGTAGGTCTTTGAACCTGAGGAATTAAGGCCGCCTGGTTAGTGCAGTCGCCGCGAACTGTTAGAGAGAGGTTAGAGATTTCTTTTTGTCTCGGATGGAGAAAAAAACACTCCACACCGTACCGAGGATTAGAACCCGGGTCTCCCGAGGGAGAATCCGGCGTTCTAGCCACTCGGCCAGCCGCTCCACGACTGACTACTCAGGATAAATCCCGAAGGTTAAATAGTCTAATTAGAAGGCTCAAAATTAGTATTTGGACCAACACTTCGAATTCCTACCAACATTGGTGTGAAAACAATGGGATGAAGAAAATATGTCACGGGTTCTCCTTGTCTGCACGTGGTCTTCATAAGGATAGACAGAGGACTTAAGAAACTTATTAATCAAGATCGGTGAAGACCTTTGATGTTCGACCGAGAAGTGCGACTAAAATCCTAGAGACAAACGGTTAGAGAGAAAGAGAAAGAGAGAGAGAGAGAGAGAGAGAGAGAGAGATAGAGAGAGAGAGAGAGAGACAGACAGACAGACAGACAGACAGACAGACAGACAGACAGACAGACAGACAGAGGCAGAGAGAACCAGTCACCAATGTAGACAGAGAGAGAGAGAACGAACGAACGAACAAACAAACTTTATTTTCAAAGGGTTAAGATTCATGTTTCATATCTTTTAAACTGGAGATTCTAAGTTGTATGTGAATATTACAAATTATTATTGCGATATATGACGGTCTCCCTGGCCGAGGAGTTAGCAGCTTTCTCCGTAACCCCGAATACTCTCGTGGTTGACGCGAGCGCACGAGAATTTTAAGCTGTTCGAGTCGCGCCAGTGACTTATGAGAGTATGGAGCCGGTCGCTCAGAAAGCAATGGTAAACTACTGAGGGTAATCTTGCCAAGAAATCAACAATCAGCTGAAAGATGCTGATGTTGACAGCGATGTCCTGTAAAGAATATGTACAACATTTTTATTGTGATATCAATGTCAACTTTAATTTATACATTATATAAGCTGTATACAATTGAATATTTACAGCATATATTATTCTGGTTTACACACATTTATATCCTTGCTATTGTTACCAGTTTCGTGCACTGTGCTGGCATTCTCTGTGTGTGCTTTACGGGAGGAGACGGGAGAACTTTAGAGATGTCTATGTGAATTGAAACTGATTATTAAAAGAAAACTCAAAACTTACGAATCCAGTATTTTTGCAATGCCAAAGTCTCCAAGCTTGACTGTCCAATCGTTTACCATAAATATATTCTGTAAAAACACAGAAAGCAACAAAGATGTGCTCATTTTTGTGCTTAAATTAAATGTTGCATGTTCATATCAAGAATCGCCATGGCAAAAGTAGCCTTTAGCAAGATGAAAAACATATTGACCAATAAAAAGATGTCAATTGAAACGAGAAAAAGAGTGTTGAAATGCTACATTGAACCTGTACTTTTATATGGATGTGAAGCGTGGACAATGAGCAGTCAGGCTGAAAAACATCTGATAGCTGTAGAGATGTGGTTTCTGAGGAAAATGCAAAGAATACCATGGACAGCCAGAAAGACCAATGAACAAGTCCCCAAGAAACAAATGAAGATCGTAAATTGATTAGAGAAATTAGACGTAGACAGTCAAAATTTTTTGGGCATGTTATGAGAAGACATGGATTGGAGAATTTGGTGACAACTGGTAAGATCGAGGGGAACAGACCAAGGGGAAGACCTAGAAGCAAGTACCTGGATGGCTTGGCCTTGTGGCATGGTCGAGACAGAAACACGGAGCTGATCCACGACTCTGGTGATCGAGTGAGATGGCAGAACATGACCGCCCACGCTTACCGGCATGGCACATGATGGATGGATGTTCATATTTGTGCTTGAATTAAATGTTTCATGTTCATATTTGTGCTTGAATTAAATGTTTCATGTTCATATTTGTGCTTGAAATAAATGTTGCATATTCATATTTGTGATTGAATTAAATGTTGCATGTTCACACGTGTGCTTGGATTAAATGTTGCATGTTCATATTTGTGCTTGAATTAAATGTTTCATGTTCATATTTGTGCTTGAATTAAATGTTGCATATTCATATTTGTGATTGAATTAAATGTTGCATGTTCACATGTGTCCTTGGATTAAATGTTGCATGTTCATATTTGTGCTTGAATTAAATGTTGCATGTTCATATTTGTGCTTACATTAAATGTTGCATGTTCATATTTGTGCTTGAATTAAATGTTGCATATTCATATTTGTGCTTGAATTAAATGTTTTCTGTTCATATTTGTGCTTGAATTAAGTGTTTTCTGTTCATATTTGTGCTTAGATTAAATGTTTCATGTTCATATTTGTGCTTGCATTAAATGTTCGTATTTGTGCTTGAATTAAATGTTGCATGTTCATATTTGTGCTTAGATTAAATGTTGCATGTTCATATTTGTGCTTGCATTAAGTGTTTTCTGTTCATATATGTGCTTAGATTTATTGTTTCATGTTCATATTTCTAACTGTATTTAATTGTTTCATGTTCATATTTGTGCACGAATTAAAAGTTTCATGTTCATATGTCTATTTGCATTGTTTCATGTTCATATTTGTGCTCGAATTAAATGTTGCATGTTCATATTTGCAATTGCATTAAATGTTTCATGTTCATATGTGTGCTTGAATTAAATGTTCTATGTTCATATTTATGCTTGAATTAAATGTTTCTTGTTTATATTTGTTATTGCATTAAATGTTTCATGTGCTTGAATTTGTAATTGGAATACATGTTTCCTGTTTATATTTATAATTGCATCAAACGTTTCATACTCATATTTGTGCTTGTCAATTTAAAATGTTACGAATCTTGTTAATTGTCTGGAAGACTTGATCATATATGTTTATATTTTTTGAAGAGTTTATAATTAAACATGTTATATATTCTGAAAAATGTTATCACTAACTGCTAAATTTAATTGAAGAGTTTATCGCTAATCCTGTTATATTTTCTTTAAGACTTTTTCAGTAACTGTTGTGTTTAGTTGACGAGTGTTTTATTAATACTATTACATTTTCTGGCAGATGTTATCTATAATAAAATTACATTTTCTGGAAGATATTATCACTTACCGGGGTTGAAGAGTTTATCACTAATCCTCTTACATTTTCTGGGCAACTGTATGACTAATCTTGTTATTTAATTTTCTAGAAAAAGTTATCGCTAATCCAAGTATAATTTCTTGATAACCTTATCACCAATCCTGTAATATTTTCTATTCTGGAAAACCGTATCACTAATCCTCTCACATTTTCTGGGCAACTGTATGACTATATTATGGTTATGGTAGCCGTGGTGGTGCAATGTCTGGCACACTAAACCGCCGGCCCAGTGATCGTGAATCATAACCCCAGCGACCTGGATTCGCAGGTCAACCCAGTCTAAAATTGGTACCATAAACTTTCCTGGAAAGTTAAGGTGGTGGGCATGATATAAATCACATCATCCATTTATTACTCGAAACTCATCTCATCTCATCATGTTCCACTTGCACTTTGCGGTTTCGAGGTGAAGGATAAGCATCGGGAGAGTGCCCGCTTATGGGCTTCATGTATCGATATTCCCATTGACTCTGTTATTCCCTGCGTCCATTGTTTACGTGGTCGGCCTCTTCCTCTGCTTCCCTCTGGTCTGTACATCATAGCTTGTTGTGGTATACTGTTAGTTGGTAACCTACTTACATGGCCAAACCATTTGACTTGGTATCTGCTTTCTAATAAAATCTAGTGCAGCTACAACCCCCACTTTAGTCCTGATTTCTTCATTTCTGGTCTTATCTCTTCTTGATACATTGAGTATTCTTCTCAGGAATCTCATTTCTGTTGTTGCGATTTTTCTTTTCTCTTTTTCTCTCATTGTCCGGGATTGGCATTGGTAATATAGGGTTGGTAGCAAAATTGTGTTGGAAACAATGGGGCAATATATTCAATAAACCTCACGGAGTGCAAACAGATCCTCTATTTATATTACTTACTTTCGTTATCACTTCTGCTACATTTTCTGACAGACTTTATTATTACATCTTGTATCAGTTACAGTTTAGAAAAGACTTTATTGTTACGCTTAGTGTACTTTCTGGTTGCAAGTACCAAAATCTAGCTGTCCGAATCCAGAGAAGCTGTCCGAATAAAGAGCGGATGTCATTATTTGAATATGTCATGTCTAGTTGTCCAAATTAAGAGAAGCTGTCATTAGTTGAATGTGCCATGTCTAGATGGCCAAATCAAGAGAAGCTTTCATTAGTTAAAGGAGGCATGGCTAGTTGCCCAAATAAAGAGAGGCTGTCATTACTTGCAGATGGCATGTCTAGATTCCCGAATAAAGAGATGCTATCATTAGCTGAAGATGGCATGTCTAGTTGCCCAAATCAAGAGAGGCTGTCATTAGTTGAAGGTGCCGTGTCTAGTTGCATTAATTCAAGAGAGGCTGTGATTAGTTAAAGATGACAGTCTAGTTGCCTAAATCAAGAGAGGCTGTCATTAGTTGAAGGTGTAATGTCTAGTTGCCCAAATCAAGAAAAGCTGTCATTAGTTGAAGATGCCGTGTCTAGTTGCCCAAATCAAGAGAGGCTGTCATTAGTTGAAGATGCCGTGTCTAGTTGCCCAAATCAAGAGAAGCTGTCGTTAGTTGAAGATGGTATGTCTAGTTGCCCAAATCAAGAGAAGCTGTCATTAGTTGAAGATGGTATGTCTAGTTGCACAAATCAAGAGAAGCTGTCATTAGTTGAAGATGCCGTGTCTAGTTGCCCAAATCAAGAGAAGCTGTCGTTAGTTGAAGATGGTATGTCTAGTTGCTCAAATCAAGAGAGGCTGTCATTAGTTAAAGATGGCAGTCTAGTTGCCCAAATCAAGAGAAGCTGTCATTAGTTGAAGATGGTATGTCTAGTTGTGTCAGATTCTCACTCGGAGTTGCAACGCGTTGTCTGTACCATCGCCAGGCAATGCAACCGAGCTCAACGCTGAGCTATGTTAAACACTACAGTTATAACGCTGCGTCTTCGACAGCGCCAGAGAAGCCCAGCCGGGCCCAACACTGAGCGACGCTAAGCAGTCGTGGGTCAGCGGGAACACAGCGTGAACATTGCGGGTCACGCAAGGTGACTCGACCCCAACTAACGTGTATGCTGAACGGCTGGTCAGACAGGGCTTGGGAGCCGTACTGGACGGACGAGATTGAATGAGGCCTGAGTGTTTGAGCAAGCATTGATAGCTAGCCTGTATGACTGTTGGAGACTGAACGCCTGGTGTGTTTGACTTGTAAGTGGATTGCATTGATGTATTCTTTGATTGATTGTATTTATGATATAATGATATTGTGAATTGTGATTGCGCGATGCCTGTATTGTTTATGATGAGTGCATTGCGCGAATAAAGAGTGCGAATTATATCATCGGGTATTCACGTCGAGTTATTTAGTAGTAATATGTAGTATCTCACTTGTCAGTAAACGAGCTACATTTCTTGCCTCATGCAAGACCCTGACAAGTGTGAACGTGGAGGCTTTTCGTCCTGGTTTTTGAACAAATGCGAACGTGTAAAATAGAAGATAGAGCAGAAGTGCGAATGTGATAACAGCGTCTAGGTGATAAAATAACTATAAATTAACGGATAAGTACGATCTTTCGTGTTGATTTATTTAAACCATAAGTGCGGATACTGAATTATCAGTCCAAACGTGGCGTCTTCGTACTTAGTAAATTTCAACCGGTCTAGTGAATAAAATAAAAACAAAAATGGCGGCCATGTCCTTGAATGTCATTGAGTAGGAATAGTGTAAGCGGAACATCTGAAAAGTGTGAAAAGAGAGTTGTTGATTGCGGTGAAACGACTAACAGAAATACTTGACGACATACAAACCTACAAAAACTTAAGTGACATTACATACACCACACACTTGCACATGTTCTAATTTCTCTTGTTCCAAAAACAACAGGTTGCTTTGTGTCATCCATACTTGTTCCTTGTAAACTACAAATTTTTTGTCGACCTGAATTAAGATCCAGTGTTATTTCGGGCAGTACTGAACAGCCGTTGTCCGACACATTGTCCCAGGAATACTTGAGTATAAAATTTTTTTTCTCTTCTTTATACTTTCGTTGATCAGGCCAAAACATAAGCTGTATTATTAAGAACTGTAAACTATTGAATTTAAATTACTAACAACATAATTAATTGTGTGTATCTATTTCATCAGACATATTGTTCATCATGTCTAGTTTAAACGATTACATCGAAATGGGTTTAAAGATGAATCTTTCCGGTGAAGAATTGAGAGTCTGGAGTGAGAAAAAGTTTGCAGAATACCTCCTATTACAGGAAAAAGCTAATGAGCGTGATGAGAGAGCAGCCGATAGGTCATTAAAATTTAAACAGGCAGAGTCAGAAACTGCTTTGAAACTTATACAGGCAGAATCAGATAATGCTTTGAAACTTAAACAGGCAGAATCAGATAATGCTTTGAAACTTAAACAGGTAGAATCAGATACTTCTTTGAAACTCAAAGAAGCAGAAATAAAACAAGCTGAAATTTTAGCTCAGAGCAAGAGGGAAGAGCTTGAAGTACAGCTAAAAATTGAACAGTTGAAATTAGAAACTTCCAAAGAAAAGGAAGATAGAAAATCAGACAAAGACCAGCCATACAAGAAATACCAAGAGCTTATTAAAAGTTACACAACAGGTGACTGCATAGCAGCCTTCACCCAACATTTTGAATGTATTATGGATCATTACCAGATCCCAATGTCTGAATGGAGTATAATATACATGAGAAATCTTACTGGGGAACCTCTGAAAGTGATAGAGTCTATTCCAAATGACCTGAAGAAAGATTATCAGTATATTAAGACTAAAATTATGTCTCATTTCTTGCTAGATGAAGCAGGCTACAGAGAACAGTTTGGTAAATTGTCTCCTAATCCAACACAAACGTTCTCTGATTACATCTCAGAAGTACAAAATATTTTTTTCTAAGTGGCTGTCAGCAGCCAAAGTGAATGGTAATTTTGATAGATTGACAGATCTTATTTTAAGAGATAAAATTATTACATCTCTCCCACCTCCATTTTCGAAATTTCTATTGGAATGTCAGTGTGAAAGTATACAACAGATTGAAAGTCGTGGCACAGGTTATTTTTCAGCCAATAAGCAATGTTTCACTAGTGGATTGACTAGCACAGACTTTGTAGCAGCCGCTACATATGGTAGATCTAAGTCAGTGCCCTACAACAAACAAAAGCCCTATAAGCAATCTGCTGAAAAGTTTTATCAGTGGAGATATTGCCACTTATCACACAATGAAAGTGAAATGTGTGACCAACATCCTTGGTACACTTCTTATTTGCAGAACTACATATCTAAGCAAGACAAAGAAAGAAAGAGCTAGAGACGTCTCACCAAATGTTTCCTTTGTAAGGCTTTTGGCCATTGGCGTAAGGATTGTAAAGGCAAAGCAATGACCAGAAAGGCTAATGCAGCCATGTTTGATAGCTCTTCCTCAGAAGATGAAAGTGTAGAAGATCAACCTGTAAACTCAGCACATTCCATTGATGTGTTTCACCTTGAAAAATGTACCACCTGTGATCGATTTCATGAGGATGGCGTTTTAACATGCGGCCATTCTATACCTGTTACAAATGAGGAGGCCAATTTAGTGGTTAACTCCCAAGGTAAATTAAATATCCACCATGGGTATGTTAACGGTAGAGCTGCCCCCGTTTTACAAGATAGCGGCAGTACTCTCATTGGCGTTAAGAGAGTCTATATCTTACCATCAGAATATAGTGGTAAATATGTTACATGCAGAACTTTCTCAGGTAACATCGAGAAATACCCACTTGCATGGGCATACATAATTACACCATTTCTTACAGGAAAGGTCAAATGCGCAGCATTAACCAATCCTTGTTGCGATGTTATCATTCGTAACCTTCCTGGGGTAATTGATATGACACATGACAGTATTACATCCACTGTCACTTGTAACATTGATAATACCATTTCATCTTCATCACAAATCACCATTCATGATGTATTAGCACCTGTAAATGAATGTATATATGCCAATTCGGCAACGCCAGCACATGAATGTAGTTGTTTGAATGTAACACCAACTTGTAATATGAATGATAACCTTGATATTACAAATGCAGTAACCAGATCTACTGCTCAAATGCAAGATCGAATCGATCAGACAGAGGCTTTACAACTAATAAGCCCAGTTGTAACATCTCCTGAAACAACCAGGGAGAAATTTTATAACAGTTCAAAAAGCCGATCGATCTTTGCAGAAGTATTTTAAATTAATAGGCCAAAAGCCACGAGTTGCAAAGAACGCTTAATGGTATTTTGCTCTGAAAAACGGAATTCTGACACGGTACTATACCAAAGGTTCTAGCACTACAGAACAAACGGTGCTACCTTCAGAAAATCGCAACCAAGCATTAAAGCTAGCGCATGACATACCCTTCGCAGGGCATATGGCTTATGCTAAAACAAGAGCAAGGTTACTTACTCAATTCTATTGGCCTAAATTCTGCAGTGATACCAACCAATATTGCAGATCGTGTGACATCTGCCAAAAGCTTGTTAAAAAGGGTAAACACCCGCAAGCTGAACTGCAAATCACTGATTTGGCAAGCAGACCGTTTAAAAAGATCTCGGTCGATATAGTTGGTCCTCTTAACCACATAACATCGAGAGGAAATAAATATATTGTAACAATAATTGATCTCTGTAGTCGGTGGCCAGAAGCAGTTCCGATGAAGAACATAACTTCCAAAGACATCATGGAAGTCTTCTTCCATATTTTTGCAATGGTAGGATTCCTTGATACCATCCTCTCAGATCAGGGTAGTCAGTTCATTGCCTCAGCTACGAAAGCCTTTACTAAAATGTTGGGTGTGAAGCAGTGTTTTAACAGCCCCTACCACCCACACTCCACTGGTATTATAGAAAAGATTAACGGTGATCTTAAACATATGCTCTCAAAAGTTACCCAGGAACACCCTGAAGACTGGGATACGTATCTACCTGCTATTTTATTTGCATACAGGGAAGTGCCCTATTCCAGCACTGGATTCTCACCATTTGAAATTGTATATGGTGCGAAACCACGCGGCCCATTATCTTTGTACCAGTCTATGTTGACTGAAAGTAAAACTATACCTACACCCATTTCATCGTATGAACATGTAACATCATTGCGCGATAGAATCATGAAATCATGTGTGTTAGCGAAAGAAGCACTGCAAAAATCATGTGCTATCTACCGAAATACGCTAACAGAGGAAATAGAACAATTACTCTGACGCCAGGACAGGACGTTCTTCTTCTATTGCCAAGTGACAGACATCTTCTCACAGACTCATGGCAAGGACCGTATAAAGTGTTACGACAAATTTCGACAGTAGATTACGAAATTGCAGTTAGGGACAAACACAAGATTTTTCATATTAACATGCTTAAACCATATTACCACATGGACGACGACCAAGTAGAGACTACCGCAAGCACAACAATAGTGGACCAGGCAGACGACAACGATACTGACGAGATACCGACACCAGTACTTGACACGACAACCAACCTACATGACATAAAGGTAAATCCTAAGCTGACGCAGACACAGACCGACAATTGCAGACAAGTGTTACAATAATACAGTACAATTTTTTCTAACAACCCAGGACAGACCGACTTAGTGCATCGTCATATTATTTTGACATCCGAGATCCCAATAAAGTGCAGACCATATTCTATTCCTATACACTACAAAGACAAACTACACCAAGAAATTATTGATTTAGAAGCAAACCCTATCATCCGACGTTCACAATCACATTTTTTGTTCACCTATTGTCATTGTGAGGAAAACTGACAACACAATAAGACTGTGTTGACTATCGGAAACTAAACAGCATCACACAGTTGGATTTAGAACCGATCAGCAACTGTGAAGACATACTAACTGAACTGACTGACTCACGTTACTTTACTAAACTTGACATGACAAAAGGTTACTGGCAAATACATGTACATCCTGACAGCATACATCTGACAGCATTTGCCACACCATGGGGACTATACGAATAGTGCAAACTACCATTCAGGCTAGTTAATGCTCCAGCTACATTTGTCAGAATGACAAGACTTCTTTTGACAGACATTTCTAACATAATTTGGTACATGGACGACATTTGCATACATACAAAGAACATAACGGACCACATAAAAGCACTACAGCAGACATTTGACAGGATTAGACAACATGGACTGACAGTAAAACCATCCAAAGTCGATATAGCCTTTCAAGAAATTTCATTTTTGGGCTATAAGATCTCAAATGGCTTTATATCGACTGACGATAACTTCATGTCCAGAATTTTGAAATTGTCGCTTCCGACAACCAAGAAAGAGTTGCGAAGTGTATTAGGTCTTTTAAATTATTATAGACAATTTATTCCTCATTTTGCTGAATTGACCAAATGTTTCACTGATTTATTAACAAATAAACAACATAATGTCATTGTGAACAGCGAGTGTTTAAGGCCTGCATTTGCGAAAGTATTAGCTTATTTTTCTAGCGAACCTATTCTAAAATTACCCGATCTTAGCACTATTTTCAGGTTAAGATGTGATGCGAGCTCCGTAGCCATTGGAGGGGTGCTTCTTCAAGAACACGACCAAATCTTGTACCCTGTATACTACGTCTCTCGAAAACTGAACACCAGGGAACGGAATTACAGCACGCCGGAACTTGAAGCCCTTGCTCTTGTGTTTTCGGTACGTAAACTTTCAAGATTTCTGTTAAGAAAACATTTCATTGTAGAGACAGACAATAGTCCATTGACAATTATCACCAGAGGAACTCCAAGTAATCACAAAGTGGCAAGATGATCCCTTCTTCTGTAGGACTATAGCTTCGAAGTCAGACATATAATAGGCTCACAAAACTCACTGGCCGATCTTCTATCTAGATGTCCATACGGCTTACCCAGTAGCCATGTAACAACCGAGCACACTGCAGATGGTGTATAAACTGCAAAGTAAATAGTGCTCAACACCACAGCCAATTGTGACATCATGTCAGTAACGCTGTGAAGAAGGATGTGATAGGGAAGATTTAATCTCCCATTGTAAATAAATTGTGTACATACTACTATTATTATGAATGCGTCGTATAACTGTGAGATATGTGAAAGAATATGAATAGTATTGTAAATATGTAATATTATAATAAATAGACACTACAAGTGTCACAGGACAGTACTACAGGACCCAAAGACTTACTGAACTCGAACTGCGTCAAGGAATCCTGAGTACATGCACAAAGATGAGTCCACTGCGTTTTAACAAGTACGAATAGTGACCGTGACAACCTAATCCGAGAAGAACACGGAAGAAACTATCCAACAGCTGGTTACAACAACTGGTTGCTCCGTTTGTTTAAAGTCCATCTAGAACGGAAGACCTTAATGTGAATGTCAACATAACACATTTGTTGAACAACACAGCTGTACACTTCCGGTATTTTTGCATATTAATTTGAAAGTTAGCAGACGATACTAAAATGTTCATAAATCTATGACAATTGTATGAAACTTTGGGTATGAAATATTTCCATATACGGAATTGTATATGTTGATTTTTGTTAGATGTAATCTCAGCATCGTAACTTGATGTACTTTTTCACAACAGTGACCTTATGTGCACTTTTGTCAATAAGTATCAAATTATGACACTAAGAAATGAAATTTTACTTGTAATTCATTTCGTTGAAAGCATGATAAAATTACCGTCCCTAAACTTTTGTATTATAACCAAGGGACATAACTAAAAACTGTTGGTGATGTGTAAATATATATTGAAACTATCAACATCTTTGCCTGATGGGTAACACGTCAAGATGACGTCAGTTGTGTATGGGGAGAATTGCCAAAATTGTAGACCTTCATTGGACTCTCTGATTAAAGATGGTTAGAGGTCTAATGTTGGAGTTATCTTACAGGTAGATACTCACAGTCTGACCTGAAGATTTGGAATTTTTGTGTTTTGGTTGAGAGGTAGGGCAAGTTAGCCATAACCTACCGGACTGGCTGTGTCACAGCGAGGTAATATCCATCAAATTGATTGTACTTGACGGGTGTACTTGATGGTTAAGCATAAAGATTGTATGCATATTGTTTGCTAATCACCTGTACATGTTAAGAACAACCAAAGATTTATGTCAGATGAAGTACAAAGTTCGATTCTGACAAGGTAAATAACAGCTATATAGAGTACATGAAAGGAAAACCTTTCATGAAAAGGGAGGTGGAGAGTGTCAGATTCTCACCCGGAGTTGCAACGCGTTGTCTGTACCAACGCCAGGCAATGCAACCGAGCTCAACGCTGAGCTATGTTAAACACTACAGTTATAACGCGGCGTCTTCGACAGCGCCAGAGAAGCCCAGCCGGGCCCAACACTGAGCGACGCTAAGCAGTCGTGGGTCAGCGGGAACACAGCGTGAACATTGTGGGTCACGCAAGGTGACTCGACCCCAACTAACGTGTATGCTGAACGGCTGGTCAGACAGGGCTTGGGAGCCGTACTGGACGGACGAGATTGAATGAGGCCTGAGTGTTTGAGCAAGCATTGATAGCTAGCCTGTATGACTGTTGGAGACTGAACGCCTGGTGTGTTTGACTTGTAAGTGGATTGCATTGATGTATTCTTTGATTGATTGTATTTATGATATAATGATATTGTGAATTGTGATTGCGCGATGCCTGTATTGTTTCTGATGAGTGCATTGCGCGAATAAAGAGTGCGAATTATATCATCGGGTATTCACGTCGAGTTATTTAGTAGTAATATGTAGTATCTCACTTGTCAGTAAACGAGCTACATTTCTTGCCTCACGCAAGACCCTGACAAGTGCCCTAAATCAAGAGAAGCTGTCATTAGTTTAAAAAGTCGTGTCTAGTTGTCCAAAATCAAGAGAAGCTGTCAATAGTTAAAGGTGGTTCGAATCCCAGTCCCCTTTAAGAAGCTGCGGTATAATATTGACAAGGCAACCCGACTGGCCGTTCAATGGGGTATATTCCGACCAAATCTCCTCCCCCCCCCCCACCACCATATTTATCGCCTTACCTTTTCCCCGAGACGCAGGTGTCTTTTTTACGGACCATATGACGGCTGAAGAATGGTCCCTGCTTCATAAATGTTGGTAGTAGAATACTTTCTGGGAAGATAAAGAAGCCAGTGTGATACTGACCACACTCCCCATTGAAAACTACAAGACAATAGAATATGAATCTAACATCACACACCGACCTTGCCGCATTGCATGGAACACAAACAGTTTGATAAGACCCTGAGCAGAAACACGTCCTTTCATCGCAGACATAAACGTACTTGTCCCGTCTCAATTGTGTACTGCCATATATTGCTACAGCTCTGTCGTGCTCATTCGTATGACATGGAAGCAGTGTCTTTTTAAATTTTATATGAACTTACTGCAACATGGAATTAATTAAACAATCAGATTCAAATTCGTGAACGTGTAAGACAGTCTCTGCATATCAACACATGGACTTACCCGTGGCTTGATGTCCCTGTGCAGGATGTGCTGGTTGTGGATGTATTCCAGTGCTTCACAAAGTTGACGAAGTATTATGACAATCTGGAAGCAAGACAGTTCACGTAAATACGACCTCAATAGCAATTATAGAGACACTCATGTGCTAAATTTGAGCTTTCATACTTACGACATCCTGGGCAGACACTAGTCTGTGGGACATACTGAGCAGACACTGTCTTGCTAACAAAGGAAGGATGGGTCATGGTCTCCAGTGTGATGAAGCTGGAGAAGGATTCAAACTCTGCAATCAACGAAGTTGGAAGAGATTCAAAGCAATTCTCCATGATGATGATAGACAATCCGCACCCACGTCTTGCATTCACCGCCTGAAGTGCTAACGAGCATCCTGGAAATGATTGTTCCTTGCCTACCGAGAAGAAAATAACTCACTAACATCTTAGGATGTAACCAGGCCATGAATTGTCTTCTTCTTCGTACACGTGCAAACATCAACCTGAATGTGTTCAAAGTCATTAGCAGTCAACTTGAGCTTGTTGGCATCTTCATAGAGTCTGTCCTTAAACAGAGCGGGTGTAGGCCTAAGAAATTTTCTCTTCTGCATATGTTAGACACTCTTGCAGCAAATGTTTAGCCTTCATTTTACCCATCACCATCAGTATTTCTTCTCTCAGTTTACCAATTCCAAAGTTACTATCATCAGTAATTCCTCTTTCATTTTACCAAACCCAAAGTTACAATCAACAATATTTCCTATTTTAGTTTATAAAACAAACGGCACTTCTACCTCTTGTGTTCTGTGTGGAATCGGGAGATTGATACTTGACCACTTCGGTAATGAGCATTATCTTTATGGCGACCTGGATGTTCTAATTTCCACTTGGTTCTATGAGTACTTCATATAAAACTCATTGTCTCATTGCAGGATATGCCTAAATCAGGATGAGGTAGTATCCCATATTCCTTTTATAATTTGCCAGCCTCTTCATTTCCAGGTATGTTGCAATGTGCCAAGATCCATTGTATGACAATCCTTGTGGGTTTCTGACGTAGATTAATGATCTTAAGTCTACTGGCTTTGAACGCTTTTGAAAATCAGTATTGAGACTTCTGCCATGGCATCTGAGAAGAGAGCTATGTGTTTCTCCTTATTTTTCTGTGTGAAAATTTCTGCTCCAGTTTTCATGGTCTCTATTTCTGTTATGGAATTACTTCATTACTATCATTTTGCACAAAGCTCTCCTCCCCGAGGGAGGGGTGGCTTTGGAGCAGACCATTTTCGCATTATGGGACAAACACGGAACAACGCAAGGACAACACAATTAATCGGAAGTCTCGCACAGCAAGGGGAAAGACACTTGGAGTCATGACCCACCTCCTCCCCTCCTCGTCCCCTAAAGTGTCAAGAAGGTAAAAGGGTCGAAACATGCTGGGAATGGGATTTCGTCTGACGATCAAATTCCCCCTGTCGTGTTCGCTCCGCGGCGGAGTTTTTATCACTTATTGACCATTCCTCTAACACTGAAATGATTGTTTCATTATATTGTTAGCTGTACAAATATGTTCTTAAGAAGTCTATATGACTATCACATCTGGAAAGGAGGCGGTGTGTAGTCTGGCTAGAACATTTTCTCTAATCTCATTTATTTATGCTGGGGAGACTGTTGGTGACAGAGCTTTGCCTTCGGAATAACTTGCTCCAAATGCCACCTTGTTGCTGTTTTGTCCTTGTATTTATTCTGCCAATTCTGATATCAAGGTAAGGGGTGATCTATATGTACACTTTTCCATACGCCTACATTTTATTTTGGGTAATAATTTTACCTCATAAACCACGTCACTAAGCTTCTACTCAGAATTATAATGAGAAGAACAAAAAAAAAAGAAAAGTAAAATGGAAATTGGTGAAGAACACTATGGATTTGTGGAAGGAAATGATACAAATAATGCAATATTCACTTGACGGACACTCTTAAAAAGATCAGTAGAGACAAAGAAAGACATATATTTTTGCTTCATATATTATACTAAAGCATTTGATAAAATAAAACATGATGAAATGTTTAACATGTTGGAAGATTTTAACATTAATGGGAAAGATCTCAGAATAATAAAAAAAAATATTTACTGGAACCAAGTAGCAGCAATTAAAATGGGAAATGAAGAAGGAAATTATGAACAAATAAAGATGGAAATACGACAGGGATGTGTTTTGTCACCGGATCTCTTTTCCCTCTAAAGCGAAGTAATAATGAGAGAGCTCAAAGAGAAGCTAGGAATAATTTTCGTAGGTTATAATATAAACATTATACGCTATGTAGATGACTCAGTTCTGACGGTGGATAATGCAAATGATCTACTATTGTTGGACATTGTTGTAGCAGAGAGTGCGAAGAAAGGACTATCCTTGAATATCTAGAAAACAGTAACAATGGTGATATCAAAGAAAAACGTGACACCCAAATGTGAAATAGAGATAGAAGGGAAAATTCTTCACCAAGTGGATGGTTTTACATACCTAAGGGCATTTATAACATCCAATGGAAGATGCACAACAGAGATTAAGAACAGAATAGGGCAAACAAAGGCTGCGTTTCAGAAAATGAAGAATATCTTATGCACTAAGTCAATACCATTGAATGTAAGAAAGAGAGTGCTGAGGTGCTATATAGAACCTGTTTTGCTGTATGGCTGTGAATCTTGGAATGTAAATGAACAAATTAGGAAGAAATTGGAAGCAAAAGAGATGTGGTTCCTGGGACGAATGTTGATAATTCCTTGTACTATCAAAATAACTAATTACGACTGCCTGAAAGAGGCTAATGAAACTAGAACATTGTTTACAATAATAAGAAAGAGGCAAATCGCTATTTTGGTCATGTGATGAGAAGAGAGGCATTGGAGAACATCGTGACAACTGGAAAGATCCAGGGGAAGAGAGGCAGAGGAAGGCTAAGAGAAATTATGCTGGATGGATTGAGGCGATAGCATGGAATTTTGTATACATGTGTTTGCTTAATCTATTGTGTCCTGTTCTGGGGCGCAGAATAATTACTTGTTCTGGTCTGTCCATAACGTGGTAGTCATCTTGAGCAGGTTTTTGTAGCTTTTTGACTGATTTGATCATTCTTTTCTTTTGGTGGTATGTAACGGGTACATCAGGCTGTTCTTCTTTGGCTCCTTCCTTAGCCAATCGATCAGCTCTGTCGTTTCCGGGTACTCCACAGTGGGATAGTATCCGCTGCATGGTATCCGCTGCATGGTGACCTTATGCTGACTGCTAAGTTCAGAAAGTAGTGTCCTTAGTAGTGGCAATTTCTCAGACAGGCGCACCTCGAGTACTGATTTTGCATCTGTCAATAGCACCACAGGTTGTGTACCATGGCTGGTATTTAGTAATTTCTCTTGATTGCCTCAATTTCTGCAACACAGTATTGTCCTGTTGGAACTCTGGCCATGTCCCTAGTATTATTTGGGTGTTCTATGTACACTCTTGCTCCTCCATTTCTAACAGCATTTTGTGACCCATCTGTGTAGACTCGGATCGAGAGGTCCTGTGGGTATTCTTCATCAAGGAAGCTGAGAGTGGCTGTTCTGTGCTGTACACTGTTCTGTTCTTCCTTGTCAAATATTCCTCTTAATTTCGTCTGGATTTGTAGTGATAGTCTATGTTCATCTGTCCATTGAGTTCTCTCTGGAATATTTCTCAGGGGAATACCAACTGTGGGCAGATCGGTGGTTTCTCTGCATAGTCGCTTGGCTTGGGGGATAAAACTACTTCTTTTCAACCTCCCCATAGCTAAGTTTTCAAATCGGTTCTTCACAGGGTGGCCTGGCAAGCTGTGGAAATTTTCGCTTGTATTAGTGTTTTCTATCTCTGCGATCTCTCAGTGCTTGTGTACTCCCCATTTTCTCCATTGCTAATACAGAGGTTGATCTCTTCCCTCCTGTGGTGACTCTAACTGCTGATTTTGCACCTTTTCCAGCTCTTGTAGTGTGGTTTTTTATGCTGAACACCACGCAGTAGACCCGTATTCCAAGTGTGGTGGTATTCGCTGTTAATAACCTTTGCTAAGTATTTTCCCACTGGCTCCCCTTGTGGTTCCACTTAGCTTTCTCAGGATGGCTATTTTTCTTCTGACTTTTGTTTTCTCCATGTCAGCCTGTCATCAAATGTTACTCCAAGTTATGTTGGTTCTTTATCTTCTCTTAGGGGTGTTACATTTATCTGGATAATTCCTGCCTTTTGCTTCGGAGAGAGGGTAAATAGAGTGCTGCACTTGTCAGTGGTTATGCTGACACACCATCTATCCGCCAATGCAACAAATGTATCTACAGCTCTTTGTAGCGATATGGTAGCCACTCATGCATGTTCATTTGTGCTCCACAAAATCAGGTCATCAGCGTACATTGCCGCTTTAATTCCATATGTAGATTAGCAACAAGATCATTGATAAAGATTAGAAAAATTTTGAGGGACAAGACTCCGTCCTGTGGATCACCGTGACGCAATAGTACTTTCTTGCTCTTGAGACCGTCTATCTGTACTCGGGCTCTTCTGTTTTGCAGGTATGCATTCACCCATTAATTCATTCTTCCAATGACTTTACAGTTTCTCAGTTTCCTCATCAGACCTTCTTTCCAGACTTTGTCAAAGGCTTTCTTCAGATCCATTAATTCATTCTTCCAATGACTTTACAGTTTCTCAGTTTCCTCATCAGACCTTCTTTCCAGACTTTGTCAAAGGCTTTCTTCAGATCCATCCATGCTGCAAGCACCAGCTTCTTCTCTTGGAATGCATCCTCAATTTCTTGAGAGAGGTAGGTTGTCTGATCTTCCGTAGAGTAGCACTGCCTAAAGCCAGCCTGCTGTGGCACAAGGATGTTTTTACTTTCAATGTACCACTGCAGTGTGTGATTGATGATGCGCTCCAGTGTTTTGCAGAAACAGCTGACGAGGCTAATTGGTCTGTAGCTGGAGGCAATGGAACTATCTTTCCCTGATTTTAAGAAGGGTATCATGATTGCTTCTCTCATAGCTTGTAGAACACTGCCTAAAGTCCAGCTGGTATTGAAGATATGCAATAGCTTTGCTTTGGCCTCTGTTCCTAGGTTCTTGATCATTTCATTGGAGATACCATCAGCTCCAGGTGACTTTCTCATTTTCAGTTTTGATATGGCTAGCTCAGTTCACTGATAGTGATAGGTGTCTCCAGAACCTCATGTAGTATTACATTCTGTCCTGTATGTTGCCATTTCTCTCGAATCTCTTGTTGTTTCTCTGGACTAATTTCGATATTGTTATCTTGTGCGAATGAGTCAGCAAAATGGTCAGCTGCATGCTTTCCTGTTTTTATGTAGTGCAATGTTTTTCTCCCTGTGCCATCATCGTTAAGTTATTTTATTAGCTTTCACAACTTCCTTGTGTCTCTTTCAAAGTTCAGTGTTGTCTACTGCTAGCTTTTCCGTCTAGCCTGCAGCTTGGCCCTTTGAAATTTGGCTTGTGCGTGCTGGTATTTATTGTGGTGCTCTTGGCTAGGTTTGGTCTCTGCTTGCCTTATACACACTTCCCCGTCATTATGCAACTGTTCCAGTTCACTACTCCAGTAGGGTTTATAATGTTTACGGGATCCTCTTGGTACTGTTTCTCTTGCTGCATGTAGTATGCATTTCCCAAAGTTTTCAACTACTTTATTTATATCTTTCTCAGTGTTCAGGTTTCTAACCAGTATGCTGGTGCGATGCTTGTACATTGTCCAGTCTGCTTTCTTGTAGTTCCACCTCGAGAGGGTTTTGCTTTCTCTTACAAGCTCATTTTCTAAAGTTAGAAAGACTGCCCGATGGTCACTGCCACCTCGCTGTTTCCCAACAATTCGTTTAATGTTCCACTCCAGGTCTGGTGAATGAAAAGCCAGGTAAGGTGTAGTTTTAGTGTGTCATGATCTCGAGTAGAAGGTATGTGGGTCAGACGGCTTGTTAATCAAGATGAATCTATTCTTATCCTGCCAGTCTTCCAGTCTCTCTCCTCTATGGTTCATGTGATCATAGCTCCAGCTCTGCGAGTGACTTGAAATCGCCACACTCAATCATTTATGCTTTTAACGGTAGTGTGTCCAGTGCCTGTGGAGGATCATTTGGACAGTAGTAATTGATCAGATGTAGGTCTGTATTGTCTGTCTTAAGTTTGAGTGTCTGATACTCAGCCCCTTCCATGTAAACTTCAATTTGGGAAGCAGTGATGTTATTTTTGACAAGGGTCAGTATCCTTCCCTTTCGCCTGTCTTTTCGGTCATATCGGTAACACTGGTAGCCTCTGATTTTGAAGGCTATATTGTCGTTGAGGTGAGTTTCTTGCAACCAACAAACGCTTACATTTTCTTGGGCCAAGAGTTTTCTAGTTCTATTCTTTTTTTTTGTTGATACCCTCCGCATTCCAGTGCATAATTTTAAGTCTTTGTTTAGTATGGCCAGCCGTTCTATTCTCATGTCCCCTGGCTCCACGGGACATCTGAGAAGGATCTGGCGCATGATGATGATGAGAAATATTGGGAATGAAAAGACAGTTGATAAAAGAAATAAAAAGAGGCAAGCGAAATATTTCGGCCACGTTAAAAGACATTGGGAAAAAAAAAACGTTAGGTGCATTTCCGTTACAGGTCGTCGCAGTTAAAACCAGCATCTTTTGGCTGTTTGTGATTTTTCGGCAAGTTTACGTTCAGTAGTTTGCCACTACTTTCTTAACGACCAGCACTCATGCCATTGTATGAAAACCAACGCAATGTCATCTGCTTCCAAATCAGTTGCAGTTGTGTTTCTTCCACACGGTATGCGGGAATACGAGATACGTAAAAGATAGAAAATAAAAGTTAGTTGCATATCCTTCACAGGAGGTTGCAGTCAACATGAGCATTGTATTTTGCTGTTGTAATCTTTTGGCAGGTTTCTGTTCATTAGTTTGCCATTGCTTTTTGAACGACCGGACTTATACGATTTCGTAAAAAAATCAACGAAACACGGTATACTGCCAAATCGCGCGCAGCTGTATTTCGAACGTGGATATGCGGGATCACGAACCGCGTCTGTAACGCCTTCGCTACGGAGCAGGTAAAAGACATAACGCTCTAATAAAAACCATACTGGAGGGTAAGGTTGAAGGTAAGTGAGCAAGAGTTAGGCAACGATACAAGTGGTAAGATAACATCAAGAGATGGAACAACAGCAGTCTGACAGAATGTACAATCAAGGCGAGAGGAAGTTTTGGGGATCCATTGCAGCCAACCTTCATTGTGGAGACGGCACCTCATTGATTGATTGATAGGGCTTTCCATTAATTCTCTCACACAATTATGTAGGCTGCTAGGTTAAAAGCTGTGTATCTTGTATAGGTCTTTTCCTTTCTTTGGGAAGGGTATTGGGTCTTGCAATAGAAAGTGCAAAAGGCAATAGGAAACATCATCATCATCATGTACCATGACGATAAGCTTGGGCAGTCATGTTTCACCATCTCACACGGTCACCAGAGTCGTGAATCAGCTCTGTGTTCTTGTCTCGACCATGCCACATGGACAAACCATCCAGACATTTATGGCTTAACACGGCTGAGAATCCTGGACAATTAATAAACCGGCAAAACAATCCATAGAAGCTTTAGAAATGTGGTTTTATAGAAGAATGCCGAAAATTGATTGAAAAATCAAAATTAACAATCTGAACATCTTGAGGGAGGCTAAGTCGTAAAGACTCACAAACATCAGAAAGAAGCAGTGATCATTGTTTTGGCCATATTATGAGAAGACAAAAACTGGAACATGTTATGACAAACTGGAAAGATTTGTGGTAAGAGAGATAAAGGAAGACAAGTTAGAACATTATTGAAGTATTCTGTCGTGGCACCGGAGGGAGTCAATACGTGAATTGATCCATGCCGTTGGAGATCGCAATTTGTGAAGCATGATCGCCCAAGCTAGTCAGCAAGGCACTGGATGATGGTGAGGAAAATGCAAAGAATGCTATGGGCAGACAGAGAAACCAATGAGCAATTCCTACAAGAAACAACCCTCCCCCTCCCCCCCCCCCCCACCAAAAATAAATAAATAAATAAAAAACCGTAAAATTATTAGAGAAATTAGACGTTGAAAGTCAATAATTTTGGGCACTTTATGAGAAGAAATTAGCTGGAGAAATTGGTGACACCTGGCGATAATGAGGGGAAAAAAACAACATGGGGACGACAGAGAGGTAAATATCTAGATGGGTGGGCCACATGGCATAATTCAGACAAAACCGCAGGGCTGATCAACTACTATGGTGGCAAAAGATGATCGCCTCGCTTATCAGCATGGCACATGATGATTAATAGAGTGACAAATATCAATGTTTACACTAAAACGATACAGCTAAAATTTAATATAACAATAAAACCAAGTCAATAAATTCAAATGTCTAGGGACAATGATAACATCGGATGGAACATGCTTAACAAAGTCAATAAATTCAAATGTTTGAAGACAATCATAACATTATATAGAAAATGCTTAACCATGTCAATTGATTCAAATGTCAAGGGACAATGATAGCATCCGATGGAAGATGATTAAACGTCAATAAATTCAAATATTTTGGGACAATAATAACATCAGATAGAAGTGGTATGCCAGAGATTAGAGCAGGATAAACCCGACAAAGGCTACATTTCATAAAATATAAAGTATCTTACGCATTATGTCACTGTCATTGAATGTCAACAAGAGAGTACTGAAATATTATATAGAATATTTTCTTCTATACGACAGTGAATCCTATGACATGAACGAACAGCTTAGTACGTGGAGACCACATAGATGTCGTTTCTGGGTCGCATGTTGCGAGTACATTGTGCTGCCAATGTAACTAACAAATGTCTGGCAAAGTGTAATGAAAATAGAATGTTGTATCCAAATTAATATAATTAGTATAATGATAACAGAGAGGAACAGTATGCTATTAGATTTAATAATGAAGGACCAGCAATTTTAAAGATGGAGGTTCGAAATGTTCTTAAGCATATGAAAGCTGGCAAGGCCCCCGGTGCAGATAACATCACAACAGAAATGATTAAAGCTTTAGGAGAATTTGGACTAGAGCAAGTCACTAGACTGCTGAACACATTATATGATACTGGAGATATACCTTCTGAATTATGTAATTCTGTATTTATTGCAATCCCAAAGATATCAGGAATCTTAGAATGTGACCAACATAGAACAATTAGTATAATGAGTCACATCACAAAGATTTTGTTACGAATTATCATGCAAAGAGTGAGGAAGAAAATACAACCTGAAATAGGGGAAGAACAATGTGGTTTTGTAGAAGGAAAAGGTACAGTAAATGCTGTGTATATGCTGCGAACAGTTATTGAACGTGCTTTAGAAGTAAACAAGGATATACATCTTTGCTTTATTGACTACACAAAGGCTTTTGATAGAGTTAGACATGTCAACATTGTGGATATGCTTGCAGATCTACAAATTGATGGGAAAGACATTAGACTTATAAAAAACATATATTGGAAACAACAAGCTGCCATAAGAATTGATAATGAAGTAGGACAATACCAACCTATTAAGAGAGGTGTTAGGCAGGGATGTGTAATGTCTCCAGATCTTTTTTCCCTATACAGTGAAAATATTTTCAGAAATGTAGAAGACCTAAATGGAATCAGCATTGGAGGACGAAACATAAATAACATTAGATATGCAGATGATACAGTATTGATTGCAGACAATGCACAGGATCTGCAACAATTAGTAGACGCTGTGGTTGTACACAGTGAGCAGCTGGGGTTGGAATTAAATTGTAGGAAGACACAGGTTATGGTCGTCACTAGGAGGAACGAAGTACCACAATGTAATATACAAGTAAATGGGAATATTCTTCAACAAGTGAATCGGTTCAATTATCTCGGAACAGTCATAACATCTGATGGCAGATGCCTTGAAGAGATTAGAACAAGAATCGCCATTGCGAAAGTAGCCTTTAGCAAGATGAAAAACATTCTGACCAATAAAATGATGTCAATTGAAACGAGAAAAAGAGTGTTGAGGGGATACATAGAGCCTGTTCTTTTGTATGGATGTGAAACTTGGACAATGTGCAGTCAAGCTGAAAAACATCTGATGGCTGCAGAAATGTGGTTTCTGAGGAAAATGCAAAGAATACCATGGACAGATAGAAAAACCAATGACCAAGTACTACAAGAGACAAATGAAAATCGTAGATTGATTAGAGAAATTAGACGTAGACAGTCAAAATTTTTTGGACATGTTATGAGAAGAAATGGACTGGAGAACTTAGTGACAGCTGGCAAGATCGAAGTGAACAGACCAAGAGGAAGACCGAGAGGAAAATACCTGGATGGCTTGGCCACATGGCATGGACGAGACAGGAACACTGAGCTGATCCACGACTCTGGTGATCGAGTGAAATGGCGAATCATGACCGCCCACGCTTTCTGGCATGGCACATGATTGATTGATTGAATAGAAAATAGTGAAATGGCGAGTCATGACCGCCCACGCTTTCCGGCATGGCACATGATTGATTGATTGATCCAAATTAAAGAAACAGACAACCATTGTTCTTTGGTCATGTAATGAGAAGAGAGGAACTATAAAACATATTGTCTCATAAATGGGTGACTTGAATGTCAAAGTTGGAAATCAACAGGACGGATGCATAGTAGGCAAGTATGGACTAGGGGAACAGAATTAAAGAGGACTTGTACAGTGGGCAAAAGAGCATGATTTGATTGTTGGAAACACCTGGTATCAACAGCACCCAAGGAGATTATGGACATGGATGAGTCCTGATCATAAGATCAGAAATCAGATTGATTACATTCTCATCAACAGAAGATTCCGAAATGCTTTAAAAGTCGCAAAAACTATACCAAGCGCAGACTGCTACAGCGACCATAGATTAATTTTAAGCAATTTACATATAAAATTAAAGAAAGTCAACTATTCACCAATAAACACAAAATTTGATCTACAGGCACTGAAGAGGGGGGAAATAAAAGATAAATTCAACGTAGAGGTAAAGAACAGATTCGATGCATTGTCCGATATGGAAATATTATTTCAAGACGTCAGTGACCAATGGGAAATATTAAAGAAATCAGTCAACCACGCTGCACAAACAATCCCAAAAATAAAGATAATAGGACGCAAGCAATTAATGACGAAAGACATCTTAAAACTCATGGAAGAGAGAAGAAATAACAAAAATAACAAGGAAAGATCTCCCCCGATGGTGTTTCCACCTTGTCGTGGTGGGGGAGCTTGAGTTTCTCAATGACCCTGAGAGCTATGCCGGCGGTAGCGTAGCTACCAGCAGGGCCTCCCAAGCCGGACAGGTCAAAGGGTAGAGAACAGACAAAGAGAAACACCCTGGTCCTCCAGGTTGGGGGTTGAAGCGTGGGGTTAACATCCCCACCTTTGTAAAAACCTTTCTTTGTTACGAAACAAATACATGAGCCTCGATATCGGACTGACTTATCTGGACAACGACCTTGGAACGTTAAAGGACTTTTGAGATTTGGAACATGGAATGTACGGACACTATATCGAGCTGGAGCGGCCGAAGAACTAACCCGGGAGCTGGTTGAATATCAAATGGATATCACAGCAATTCAAGAAATAAGGTAGCCAGGAGAGGGTACTTTAGAGCAAAATGGAATGATTATAATATATGGAGGAAACACCCAAAATAAACATGAATTAGGAACAGGATTTGTCATCAAAAAAGAGTTATGGGGGAACATTTTAAACTTTAAAGCTTTTAATGACAGGATTAGTAAATTACGAATAAAAGGTAAATGGAAAAATATAACGATGATTAATGTACATGCACCTACTGAAGAGAAAGAAGATGATATTAAAGAAGACTTTTATAATGATCTGGAAGATGTCATAGAAGAAACCCCCAAACAGGACATCCTGATTGTGCTGGGAGACTTCAATGCAAAAATAGGTAGAGAGCAAACTAATAAAAAAGTGGCCGGTATGGAAAGCCTACATACAACTTCAAATGATAATGGATGGAGAGTCATCAACCTGGCAGAAGCCAAAGGACTGCAGATTAGCAGTACCAGACTACAAAGAAAGGATATACACAAACAAACTTGGAAATCATGTGACAAGAGAACCTATAATCAAATAGATCACATTTTAATTAACAACAGAAATGCATCAAACATACAGCAAGTCAGAAGTTATAGAGGAGCTGAGTGCCACAGTGACCATTTCCTCGTTGGAGCAAAATTTAAAATAAAACTTAAGAGAGCTTTCTATACTAAATTACAAAGATTACACCCAACATATAACAGAGAAAAACTACAAGACATTACAGTCAAAGAGAAATTTACAGATGAAATAAAATGTAAACTTGAAACTTTTCAAAACCCTTTGGAGGAAAGCGTTGACCAAACTTGGTTGAACATCAAGAATACACTTCAATCTACCGCAGAAGAATGTCTCGGTGTGTCAACCACGCATAGAAAGAACAGATGGTTCAATCAAAAATGTGAAGAAGCAGTCACTAAGAAGAAGAATGCCAGACATGTATGGTTAAATGACATCAATAACATCCAAAAGGAAGAGCATTATAGAAATGAATGTAAAGAGGCTACAAAAATAGTCAGACAGCAGAAGCGAGAATATATGAGTAATATAATCAAAGATATGGAAACTAATCACCAGAAAAATGAATCCAGAAAGTTTTTTAAAGTACTGAAGTCAATGAAACGAGGGCACCAACAAAACACATATGGTTTAAAAGACAAAAATGGGAATATGATAAATACCAATGAAGAAATGTGCAACACATGGAAAGAATATTTTATTGAATTACTAAATTGTGAAGCTCCAAGTAACATTTTCCCACAGGAAGAGGTTCTAACATGCGAACCACAAATTGAAGAACCTACATTTGAAGAAATCCTATATGTAATCACACGACTTAAAAACAATAAGGCAACTGGGACTGATGGAATTGCTGCTGAATTTATAAAGGCAGGTGGCCATGCATTACATCTAAAGCTATACGAACTAATAATAAAAATCTGGAGGACAGAAGAATTACCCCATGACTGGAAAGAGTCATTATTGATACCTATCTTTAAGAAAGGAGACAAGTTCCAATGTGGAAATTATAGAGGAATATCACTACTGTCCACAAGCTATAAGATACTATCCGCAGTATTACTAAATAGACTAAAACCATATTCAGAAGACATATTAGGTGACTACCAGGCGGGTTTTAGACAAAACAGATCAACAATAGATCAGATATTTATCTTACGACAAATAGCCGAGAAACATTGGGAATATAAAAGAGATCTCCATAACATTTTTGTGGATTTTAAAAAGGCTTATGATAGTGTCCATAGGAATAGTCTATGGAATGTTATGCAGGAATTTGGAATACCAAGGAAGTTAATTAACATGACCAAACTATGCATGGAAGATACTTATAATATAGTAACATATAAAGGCAGGAAATCAGACCCCTTCCAAATAACATCTGGCTTGAAACAGGGTGATGCACTATCGCCGCTACTCTTCAATCTGGCTCTAGAGAAAGTTGTAAGGAAGGTAAAGGAGGAATGTGATATTGGAGGAACATCCAAGCTGCTTGGTTATGCAGATGATATAGATATTATAGGGCAAAGTGAACAAAAGACATTAGAAATATTGACTCACTTAAAGGAAAAAGCCCAACAGATGGGGCTGGTTATCAACCAAGATAAGACAGAATATATGGTAATTTCAAGAGACGGAATGGCTAAAAACTCTGGCCACATACAAATAGATAATATGACCATTAAAAGAACGGAAACATACAAATACCTGGGTACAATCTTCAACTGCTCCAACATCATAAGGGAAGAAATACAAACTAGAATCAACTCTGGAAATAAGATATACTATGCACTACAACATCTACTAAAATCAAAGGCGCTATCTCGTAACACCAAAATCACAATATACAAAACACTGATCAGACCAGTTGTGCTGTATGGCTCTGAAACCTGGAGTACAACGAAAGGAGACGAAGCCTTGTTACAAACCTTTGAGAACAAAATTTTAAGACGCATCTTTGGACCCATTAGGGATACACAAAGTGGAGAGTGGAAAAGAAGAAGTAACAAAGACATTTATGATTTGTTTAAGTCCCCGCTAATCACTGGTATCATGAAGGCTAATAGACTACAATGGCTGGGGCATATAGAAAGAATGGAAGATAATAGGGAAACAAAACTCGCTTACACTCAGGAAATAAATGACCGTAGACCCCGAGGTAGACCAAGAAGGCGGTGGAGAGATAATATACATACAGACCTACAAGCACTTGGAATCAACGACTGGCAAGAGAAGGTCCACCAGAGAGACGAATGGAGACAGATTGTATTTGCAGCAAAGAACCTCAATGGCTCGGAATGCTGAAGAAGAAGAAGAAGAACAAGGAAAGATATGAAGAGATTCACAGGAAAATTAATAAGCTATGAAAAGAGGCAACAGAAACATGGCTTAAATGAAAATTGCAAGGAAATTGAAAACCAACACAACACCCGGAATACCACATTAATGCACACAAGAATTAATGACATCACTAACAAACAACTAGTTGCCTAAAGACCAAAGATGGCAAAATCATAATAGATAAAGATAGATTTTACATGCGTGGTCAGATTATGTGAAAGACCTTTATGATGATACAAGAGAAGAACAATATGATCATTGGAATAATAACGAAGTACCATCAATTTTGAAGATGGAAGTTCAGAATGTTCTTAACAATATGAACAATGGCAAGACCCCAGGTACAGATAACATTACAATAGAAATGATCAATGCCTTAGAAGAATATGGGATAGACCAAGTCACAAAACTGCTGAATGCAATATACAATGCTGGAGATATACCTCCTTAGTTATGTAATGCTATATTTATTGCAATCCCGAAGAAATCAGGAGCCTTGGAATGCGATCAACACGGCACAATTAGTATAATGAGCCACATTACGAAGATTCTGCTAAGAATTATCATGCAAAGAGTTAGGAAGGAAATACAACCCGAAATAGTAGAAATACAATGTGGGTTTGTAGAAGGAAAGAGCACAGTAAATGCTGTGTATATACTTAGAAGTATATATATATATATAAGTAAACAAAGATCTATAACTTTCCTTTATTGACTACACGAAGACTTTTGATAAAGTGGGACATGTCGACATGATAAGGATGCTTAAAGATCTACAAATTGATGGAAAAGACCTTAGACTTGTAAAAGACATTTATTGGAAACAACAATCTGCCATCAGAATTGATAGCGATGTAGTAGATTTAGTAGATTTAGTAGATGTAGTAAATTTAGTAGATGCGGTTGCTGCACGCAGTGAACAACTAGGGTTAGAATGAATATTAAGAAGACAGATTATGGTCGTCACTGGGAAGAAAGAAATACCACAGTGTGATATACAAGTAAATTGGCATATTCTTAAGCAAGTGAATCGATACTGTTATCTCTGCACAGTCAAGAAGAACAAGAATTGCCATTGCGAAGGTAACAAGATAAAAAAACATAGTAACCAATAAAAAGATATCAGTTGAAACGAGAAAAAGAATGTTGAAGAATGCTATATAGAACCTATTCTTGTGTATGGATGTGAAGTGTTGTCAATAAGCAGCTAAGCTGAAAATCAGCTGATGGCTGTGGAAATGTGGTTTCTGAGGAAAATGCAAAGAATACCATAGACAGACAGAAAAACCAATGAACAAGTCCTTCAATAATCTAATGAAGACCGTAAACTGATTAGAGTCATTAGACGCAGACAGTCAACATTTTTTGGGCATGTTATGAAAAGAAATGGCTTGGAGAACTTGGTGACAACTGGCAAGATCGAAGAGAATAGACCAAGGGGAAGACCGAGAAGTAAATACCTGGATGACTTGGCCAACTAGCATGGTTGAGACAGGAACATAGAGCTGATCCACGACTCTGGTGCTCGAGTGAGATGGCAAAACATGACCGCCCACGCTTACCGGCATGGCATATAATGGATGGTATGTGGGTATGTGGGTTTATATGTGTATGTGGATGTACGTGTGTGTATATGTGTGTATGTATGTGTGCTTGTGTGTACTTCTGTGGGTAGGTGTGGTGCTTTTGTGTGTGCGTGTGTTGGTGCGCGTATGCGAGTATGTATGTTTATGTGTGTAATGTCTGTATATGTGTACATGTGTGTGTGGGTATGTGTGTATGTGAATGTGTAAGTGTGTGAATGTGTGCGTATATATGTGTGTAAGTGTGTATGTGTGTGAGTATATGTGTGCATGTGTCAAAGTGTTAGGTAGGACATAGATAGGACAGGAGACAGAAGAGGGGTAAGGACAGACCGCAAGAGATAACTTAGAACAGTTATAAGACAGGACTTGGATAAGGACACAGACGTGTCCTATCTAGGACACCAGCGGGACCAACCCCGAGGATAGGGCGGGGACGCTAGTTCACGGGACAACACCCGTAAACAGACTTAGCAGTTGTACAACCCAAGGTTGACATGAACAAGACTACTGTACTACGTGACGAGTGGAACAGCACGAGGTTTTGCTGACCGCACGGAGTTTAGGACGACGAGGGCAGCGAGTGGACTGAACTTAGTCAGACGGGACAGGACAGTCTTCCAGACAGAACACGTGTGATTTTTCCGAGAGCCAATGTGTAGTTTACGAGGGCGCATGTTATAGATAGCGAGTGTGAGATTGTATTTGATTATGTACGGGTTTTGTGAGGAAAGGCGACCACTGTATATTTAGGCAGGCAATCACCGCCTGATCCTGAGTGTGTAAATATATCAGGTTCGCCTGAAATAAAGTATATAAAGTCCATCCACGCATGAAGTTTCTTTGAGGTGTGGATGAAGTGGCGAGAGTGTCTGTATGCAATTTGAGATGTTGACAGGCAGCCAAACATGGTGTCAGAAGTTCGAATGAAGTCACAACCTACAAGAATGTGTAAACGCGATTATGATGAATGTTTCAGATCAGAACGAAAGTTGGAGATCAGAGTATAAGTGTGAAATAGCTAGTTTTGCTTGAGTGTAAAGTACGCATAATTGAAGGAAAGATTACGAGAGTGTGCAAATTGTTAAAACGCATTAAATTGTGATAACTATGTTATGTAAAATGTTTGCACAAATACGTTTCAGTTGATGCCCCAAGCCAGTGAAGACTACACGACACATACAATACGACAACAGACACGACGACAGACAAAATTAACAATATTTCGTATTCCAGGTTTCCTGTCTGAAGAAACAGACAAATTGTACATTGCATTATCAATATCTTCGTTGAGTATTAATTGTTCTTGCTCTACACACCAGAGTGCAGAGTGAAAGTTTTGCTAACATCCCGTGTTGTGTGACAGGGAAGAACTAGAAGATAACTCCCGAGAACGTGAAAAGCTGAAATTGTCAAAAGCATCAGATAAGTACCCTATTTCTTTTGACTTTGTACATTATGGCAGCATCTTTTTTTTTTTTGATTTTTCTCAATGCTGTAAATTGCCAGTTGTACTCGTATTTAACAGTGTAAAATTTGATTTTGTGAAAAATCGAATGGAACGTATGTAAAATAACCAATAACAATGTCGACATTAAAAGAATGTATAGAAGCTGGAAAAGATCTAGGCTATAGTGGAGACAGATTAGAACAGTGGGCAGAGAAGAAATACAAAGAAACAAAGGATGCAGAGAGAGAGGAACGAGCATAGGAACGGTTGCATAAAAAAGAGCTAGCAGAGTTGGCTAAAGCCACCAAAATGAAGGAGCTAGCTGAGGCAACCAAACAGCTAGAGTTTGCGGAAGCTAACAAGTTAAAACAGCTAGAGTTGGATGAAGCCACCAAACTCAAGGAACTAGCGGACGCCACCAAACTAAAAGAATTAAAACTAGCTCAAAGAGCGGAAGAAACGAAATTAAAAGAAAAACAGCTAGAAATTGAGGCACAGACCCAGTTAAAAATGAAGGAACTGGAGGTAGAGTCCCATGTGCACATTGCAGCTACTAAGTTGAAAAGTAGAGAAGATGAAAATAAATACAGCAAATACAAAGGGATAGTGAAACCCTTCTGCCACGGAGATTCGATTTCTGCTTGGTCCGAAAATGTAGAGTTTCAGTTAAAGTTTCAGGAAATACCAAGAGAACACTGGGCCATGATATATATGAAGAACTTGTCAGGGGAGCCCTTAAAGGTAATAGAATCTATTCCCCAAGAACTAAGGAATGACTACGATTATATTCACCATCGTATTATGCAGCATTTCCTTTTAGATGCCCCAGGGTATCAAGTTCAGTTCTCCATATTGAAACTTAAAAACAATGAAACCTTCATTGATTACGTCTCTCGGGTTCAAGACGTATACAATAAATGGCTGAGCGCCAAAAAGATCGATAAGAACTACGAAAAACTTAGGGACTTAATGATTATGGACAAAATTATTTAAACCGTCCCTAATCCCTTTGCATTGCAGCTGCACATTGCATGTCCTTGTCAGGTCTTAGTCAGATATGACTGAGCTACCGTATAACAGTAGACGGTATTACCTGGTTTCTGTTAGCGCTGAACGTTGGGCGGCGCTTACCAAACCCGACACCCCACATTGTGCCAACGGCTTCGAGCGAAAGAGCGCAATTGGGAGGGTACAAGCCTTACCCTGGTGCGAGGAAATGCAAGCTAAAGACAAAATGTCATGGCAGGGCAGACCAGGCCCTAAGCCTTAGTTGGCGACTGGTCTAGGATCGAAGCTCCGACAGGCGGACAGTTAAAGCATTGCTTTGCTGATCCGGCAGCTTCTGCAGCTTGTCTTGTTCCAGATGTAGGGGTGTTACCTTTCCTCTGGAGTAAACTAGGCAGGCCGAGAGAGGGATCATGCTGCATGGACAACACATGATCTCTATATTTTAGCCCAGGCTTTGTGCTATGGAGAGGCAATAACTCCATCCCTGGTCTTAACTGGTCTCGGATTCAAAGCGAGAGGCAACTGTTACGGGTTATTGTGACGAAACGCGATTATCTGTCTTGGGTCGTCAAGATTCCGCACTATTTTGGCGCGTCATCGGGGACTTTCCCAGCTAAAAATAGACTGAGGGAAGCCGATGAAGGACTTACGATCTAGAATATTCTCGAAACACTGAAATTCGAGTAACCCGTGATGCTGGGTATCGCTCTAAATTCTCGTGCAGAGAGATCTAGAAACTCTAGGCGGGAAATGCCGGTTTCCCGAGAAAGTATCTTTTCTCAAGAAGCACTCGTTTCTAGTGCGCATTGAGTTGGCACGAAGCGGGAATGTGGCTAAATCAGTCATTCACTTACTGTTGTTGGAACAGAACGGACGCAGGCCAGAAGTGAGCCAATTTTGTTGTGTTGCGTCTCACCTCAACCATTATTCGGCTGACTGTTATGTCAAGGAAGATGAGAAGCCCTTGAACAGTTCGGAAGCTGACTGGAGATCTGGTTCACCAATGCAGGTAGATATTGGTTTAAATCATTTAACTTTGTACGTGTGTTCCACACGCCATTGCTCTAACCTCATTACCTATGCGGATGTCTTTGCATACTAATTAGCAAACCGATCGATAACGCAGTTGACGGCGAATCGTGTTTGTTTACCGTGTGCTCGCGAATCAGCTGTTAGGAACGCCGTATTGTGATGTGGGCGATTTGGGTTCCAAATATATGTACCATATTTTGCCAATCGTTGCATCTATTAGGTTGCTGTGTTAGAATAACACCTAGTTACTTGTGCCGGATGGAAACTTAGATTATGTCAGTCAGTTGCTGAAGCCAGAAGAACGGTTAGAAAACCAGGTAAGTTGGTAGGTGGAGTTTCAGACAAAATTGTGCTTAGTTACTAAGTAAAGGAAGAACTTAGTTCTGTGCCACCAGGAATGATGTAACTATTGTATAATAACTTAATAGTGAATTCATTGTGTGGAACAGCGGATTTCTGTGGACAGGTAAGTTGCTTTGGTGCTATATCTATATATATATATATATATATATATATGATCTGACATTGTGTGTATATATATTGGGTCATGGCATGTGATACTTCCTGGGGTAATTCCGAACGCCGAATAGCTCCTCGCGAGATAACACTGCGTGCCGTCGCGATATAAATATGCGTTCTGTAATCTTGTCTGAGCTATCCTGTTTCTTTCATACTGGCGCTAGTGCGAGTGAATGCTCAGGTGCTGGAAGTATGGAAGGATGCAAGGAGGCTGTATGAGACTGGGGAAATATAGGATATGGGGGATGTAAAAGCAAGTTATGAAAGTATGTGTTGGTAAGTGTAACAGTGAGGGATTCTAGGTTAGGAGTAAAGAGTTAAGGAATGCTGCGCATTCCTTGACTAGGGGGAAAACCATAGTGAACGTGTGTGCACGAATGAAGAAGTGTATCTAGGAACACACACACGTCACTTGTTTTAGACTTGACTTGGGACCAGCGAGAAGAGATGTAAACACCACGAAGGGAGTCTCCATCATATGCGCTGAGATAGAATGTTTCATCAATAAAATAACTTTCTAACAACGCGAAGACTGACTTGTGTGATGCTATATGATCACGACCATCACCTGTGTGTAGCTCTGTAACACCAGGTTGATTTGGTGCCTTTGACCTTACGAAACATGGGAGGTCGCGGAGAGAGAATACCGCCATAGTTATGTCTGGCATGTCAAGAGAAGTATTTATTCTGAAAAACAACAGATGAAAGCCGACTGTTGGTACATGTTCTGGGTTTGCACTAGATTCCTGATTAAGAAGGAGATCCAATTTCAAGGTCAGCGCTAAAGAAAAGGTTTGATTGATGCTTATTTTTTTGAAAGACTGTTCTTATTGAGTAATTATGAAATTAATTGGAGAACTGACCAACGCAAAATGCAAGTAATGCCGTTCTGCATCAAAAATCAGTATAAAGTATGAGTTTTAACCCGTGGGATTGTTGAAGGTGAACTCAAGGTTATGGTACAAATTCCATAATTATGAAATCAAGGTCTACAATACTTTATACAGTCACTTCAAGTAAAAGAAGGCATAAATGAAACTTGTCTCAACTCGGGGTTTGAATCAAGTAATTTTAAACTGACCATGGCGAGAGTTCCACATGAAAATAAGAGACTGGATAGCGTCAGCTTTAAGTACAATTGTTGCTGACTGGATTACGTTTGATATATATGAAAATCACAGATTGCTGCTGGAAAGTGAGTTTTTTTTTGCTGAACTCGTGAGCAGTTGTCGGTTGCGTGAAGGTGACCTTGCTTGAGGAAAGGAAAGTCCAACGCATACAGTTAATCGAGCAAGTATTCAAAGTCTTGTTGCGAGCCTGATATCGAGCGTGAGCAACGTCAGGAAATAATTGGAAAGATTTGAATTCGACTTCGATTAAATTAGGAAGGAAAGAAATCCAGAGGCTCTTCGTTGTTCTGATCATTTTAACGAGCTTGATTAGAGTCCTTTTTTTTATGTGGTGTAGGAAATTTTGAATCAGGAGGTCATTTAAATTCTTGTGTCAGAATTCAGGGTTGAAACAGGAATATTTCTTCGTCAGGATCTTCGATTGGAGGATTTAGTTAAGTTAATTAGATAATTTTAGAGTAATTAACAGATTATGTATTGTTGCTGGGTTTGAAATCAATATTGTTGAAATATTTGTATATTGATTGATAATTATAAATTTTAGGATGGAATCCCAAGATTTTTCACAGGTACTCACTGGAGTTGGCGGGGCAATATCAAGGTTGGATGCGGTGTTAAGACAACAGAATATAAGCACTGAGGTTGAAAGATTTAGTGGTCAAGCAAAAGTTTGATGCTCATTGGGTCCCGGGATACTATATTTTAGAAAAAAAAGGTCCAGTATCGTACACTATAAAGAATCAAATTTCAGGGCATGTTGCACGTTCACATGTAGAACACTTAAGGCGGGATAATGAGGAAAGGAATGCAGAGAATAATAATAATAATAATTATTGTTCCGAAGAAATATTGTCGGGTGGACAGATTGTCAGACAATCGTTATATCCAAGACCTATAGAGAATGGAAAACAAGTAACAACAGCATCTAATACAGCTGAACAAGAAGAAACGATACCAAAAACAGTCATGACAGAGGAAAATAACGTGTATGACGATTATATGAGTGAAGAGTTAGTTAGGGAAAATATTGAACCTCCATTTATGAATACAAGACAGGCAGTAAAAAGAAAGTTGGATAGACAGAAAGAAAAAGAAATTAAGAGGCAAAGGAAACTTAGAGAGAATTCTTCGAGTGAGGAAGAGATGCCACTATTTGAAAATTTGTTGAGACGGCAAGACAGGAAAATTAGATTGGATTTAGAAAGGAAGAGATTAGCGGTTGCTAGTAATGGATATACAGATGGGGAACAAGAGATGGATGAAAAGTCAGAAACTGATGAAGAAGCTGATATGAAAGAAGATAGCTCTCCTCGAGGGGGTAGCGACATTGATATAGATATTGCAATTATTGAAAAAAATTTGAGGTTATTAAAGAAATGGAGAAGTGATAGATGATTAGAGTGATAAAGGGTTCTGCAGATGGCGGATAGAAGAAGAAGTTGGACACGATATTTTTGTGTTTACAAAGGTACTTGATGGAGTTTTTCTAAAGCGGAAAATTATTATTGGGTACTCAGAATATGGTCTTGAAATTTATAATGTATGTGTACATTGATTAATTTGGGGGGATAAATATGATGAGGGGATTGAAATGCTTTGCTCAATTGTTGGGACTTCAATTGTGTTTTATGAAATGTGAAAAATAAGTTAACTTAGATGGTTATTTTTTTTACGATGTTTTGGGGTTTGATTGAGTTACCCTAAGTGTGTTTAAAATGATTATTACTTTGAAGTTCAGTTAGAAGATGAATTAAAGTAGTGTTTAGTGAACTGACTCTATATGTATATGGAGGGGTATGTTATTATTACATGTGGGGTATGCAATGTATATACACGGTTTATAATAGGAGCTGGGTTGAACAGCGTTTAATGGGAGAATATGGGGGGAATGCCAGGTTGAGTTTTGGCATTTAAATAACTGCATAGTGGAAGAAGAAGACTGTACTTAACAGTATAATAATAGTTAGGAAGTTTTTTGTTGTTGAAGGAATGGTAAACGGGAAATTGATGATCTGAATAATACAAAGGCTAGCAGTTTTGGATTAACATATTTTTTTGATAAGAACAATTATTATTGACGGAAACTGAAGATAAATTTTGAAACTTTATTTTTTTATAAAGTTTTGAGAATGTATGGGAAGAGAAAGGTGATTACTTCTTACTTTCTTACTTTTCCTTACTTTTATTAATTTCAGGTGCGCACCTACACAAATCTAACTAGCTATTTTTTTCTGTCTATCCTAGAATACTGAGAGTGTGAGAATGTGAATAAGGGGGAAATAAAGGATAAGGGAGGAATATCTTCAGTTTTGTCAATCATAATTTAGATGGACATTTTAAAAGTTAAAAGCGGTTTGCTTATGGAGACTTTTGTATTGTGGGGAATTTTATGGAGAGTTTTGTAGAAAGTTTCCTAGAGAACTTTATCATGAGTTTTGTAGAGAATTTCGATATTATTATCTCTAGTTAGCAATTGGCTATGAGGAGATAGGAGAATTGAGTTAGGAAATATATGGAATTGTTGTTATTGTAGAATAGAGATGTAAAGTTAACTAATTAAAGGTTGGGGTTGAGATTTTTTCAAGGAAAAATTCTCTTTGAAGAAGGGGAGGTATTGTAACAGTGAGGGATTCTAGGTTAGGAGTAAAGAGTTAAGGAATGCTGCGCATTCCTTGACTAGGGGGAAAACCATAGTGAACGTGTGTGCACGAATGAAGAAGTGTATCTAGGAACACACACACGTCACTTGTTTTAGACTTGACTTGGGACCAGCGAGAAGAGATGTAAACACCACGAAGGGAGTCTCCATCATATGCGCTGAGATAGAATGTTTCATCAATAAAATAACTTTCTAACAACGCGAAGACTGACTTGTGTGATGCTATATGATCACGACCATCACCTGTGTGTAGCTCTGTAACATAAGCCAAGCCAACGATGAAGTTCAGTCCATGCCAAGGCTAACCCACTTGGGGAGGACAGAACTGGAACATTACCCTTGGAACATGTGGGGAACATGTATTCTCAAGAAGGCTTCTTGACTCTAAGGCAGAGTCTGATAAGAAGAGTTTGCTATGGCGTGGGCAGGTGATCCCACCAGCAAACAGGCTTGTGTACATAATGGATGTGATCATATCCTATTCCTATATCCCGAGGGATGGTATATTGATCAAGCTTATGTTTCTTAATGTACATTGATGATGTTAGGAACGAGTCCAGGGACTCTTTACCTATGTTTAGTTCGATTAAATTAGAACTATAATAACAGCCTTGTATCACTACTGACGTTAGCGACGACTGGTAGATGATTAGGGATAGGTGAGACCAATAGATCAGACTCGTCATTCTGATTTCTTGCTCTGTTTGACGGGCTGTTCTGTGAGGCCAGCTGACATTTGCAAACCCATGCTTTACTACTCGCCATATAGAGATAATGCTTTAGTTATATGCATAACTAAGTAGCATGACTGAGGGTTGAGTAGTTATTGGTAGGATGCATGTGGACTAATGTTTGGGCCAGTATACTCTCACCGGTCGCTCTTCCTTTTCAGGAGTTTGCCTGTTGAGGAACCAGTCAACTATAATTGTTGTTGGCAGGAAACCACTTCGTGTGACAGAGCGAAGGGTTCAGTTCTTTACTTATCACGCCAGACTCAACCACACCAGATACCCAATGTGCTGCACCATGAGTGAAGTTTGCTTCAAGAAATACCACCACCCTGAAGGTGCCCGTGTGGGAATTGAGGGTTTGTGATCGTTTTGATAATAGACGACACTCTGTTTTGCCAGGAACATTTCAGCATGTTGAGTAATCATGCTCAACGACAGGGAACACCGGTCCGTCTAGTTTGACGGGGGGTTCTGCCTAAACGCAGAAGTAACTGATCTTCAGACACTGGAATGGTTCTTTGGACAGCTCTAGTGGCAGGTCTTGAGAAGAACTACACCAGTTATTGACGTGTGTCAAGTGTAACCCGGTGGAAGGGACTATGGGGTTATAGTCCAACCTGAATTGTTTCCGTGAAAGAGATGTCTGATTCTGTTAATGTACTGTCTCCATATCAAGATTATCAACTGTGTTCTAGAAGGACTCAGTAACATTTTCAGTAGCCATATCTGATACTACTAGCAGTGTGACTGTAAGAGACCATTGAATTGGTCTGTGACAATTTTTCCATCCATGTTCCGGTGCTGTGATGAAGGGACCATTGAATTGGTCAATGCCATAGCTGTTCTGCAGTGGGACTGTGTTATGAGTGACAGACCATTAGCTTGGTCAGTGATTCATTAAGTTCATCGAAGTGACTAATACTTGGAGTCAAGTCCAGGAGGATTGTCTCCCAACCAGTATTGTTCGAGAACTGTATTAACAGTGACTCGGTGGGAGTGATATAGATGCAGTTGGTCCAGTGAAGTGTGGTCCAGCAGTGAATCTAGTGTTGTGGATCCACGCTCTGGAGACAGAGTGGTCTCCAAGGTTCTAGTCATCTCACTGGAAGGAAGCCGGGTGAGTGACGGACCGACTGGACGGGACATCTGCATCCAATCTACTTCTCAACTCGATGAAGACACCTACATCTCTGATTCTATCTCTACTCTATCTTCTATTTGTGTAAATAGCTTATTCTATCAGGATGTTCATTTCAGTTCTATATTCTCAGGGGTAGAATAAACTTTATGTAAGTTGACTTGCTCTTTGTATAATGATTGAGTGTGGTCTCGGACGATGCCTAAATGTTCATTGTTCCACAGATGTAGGTAGTTAGTGGGGGTCTAGAATCTGGAGGGGCTTGTAGACGTAATCAACTAACTTGGAGATCAACCACAGAGGAAAAATGTGTATCTGCTCGTCCAACCCAGCGGGGCTAGAATACACGGGAGTGCCAGAGACACCTCGGGTGTGGTTCACTCTCACTACCCAAGGGGAACTCGTTACACTCCATACAGAGTGGATGTCCTTGTCAGTTGGCGTAGACATGGGGCGCCACGCGTTGCCTCTGACGGTGGGAGACACCTATAGGTGTCACTGATCAGCTACCGCCCGCCTCAAGCTGGGCAGCCCCCAGCCAATTGGGTGCTGATCCGCCACAGCCTGCCTGATTCAATGGGTGCTTGGGGCTAGGACAAAATCTGAATCGCAGGCTGTAAAACCAATGCACCAGGTACAAACAAAAATAAAAATAGAAACCTCAAGCTACGGCTTGCAACCTGGAACGTGAGAACCATGTGTCCAGGATTTTCCACTGACTTGACCAATATTGACGATGTGAGAAAAACGGCTGTGATTGATGCCGAACTCAATCGTCTAAACATTGATATTGCTGGCCTGCAGGAGACTCGCCTCGCTGAGGAAGGGTCACTCAGGGAAAACAACTACACCTTTTTCTGGAAGGGTAGAGGGCAGGCAGAAAAAAGGCAACACGGTGTGGGCTTTGCAGTGAAGAATTCGCTACTGGGAATGATTGAAATTCCAGCAGGAGGAAATGAAAGACTATTATCAGTGCGCTTGGCAACCTCTTGTGGGTTTGCCACCATTATTACTGCATATGCACCGACACTCGTTTCCTCTGATGATGTGAAGGATTCGTTCTATGAGGAGTTAGACTCCGTGATCAAGGCAGTTCCAAAATCCGACTACATTTATATGCTTGGTGATTTCAATGCTCGTGTGGGCAAGGACTCGAGTTCATGGCCAGTGTGCCTTGGAAAATACAACATCGGTCGCATGAACGAAAATGGGCAAAGGCTGCTGGAGTATTGCACCAGTAATGACCTATGTATTACAAACTCTTTTTTTAAAACAAAAGAGATGCATAAAGTCACATGGAAACATCCAAGATCTGGCCACTGGCACCAGCTGGACTTCATCATCACACGGAGACAACATCTGAACCATATATCATTGACTCGTAGTTACCACAGTGCTGACTGTGATACAGATCATTCTTTGGTTATTGCAAGGGATAGACTGAGACCAAAGAGAATCTACACAGCTAAACACAAATCTAGCCTCAGGATTAATATTATTAACACTCATGATCCTGAAAAGTGCTTTCAGTGTCAACAGCAACTTGAAGACGCTTTCACTGATACACCAGAAAATTGAACAGTAAATGAAAAGTGGGGTCAAATTAAGGAAACTCTTTATAAAACTGCCGTAGGGGTTTACGGCACTGTGGATCATAAGAGGCAGGACTGGTTTGCGGCCAACAGCGAGACTCTGCAGCCCTTGATTGATAAGAAGAAGAAAGCTCTCTTAAGAAACAAGGAAAGACCAACGCGTAACACTCTGAGTGAGCTTAGGCAAGCTAGGAAGGATGTGCAAAAGGCTGCCAGGCAGTGTGCAAATGATTTTTGGATCAAGTTATGTGAGTCCATTAAAATCGCAATTGATAAGGGAGACATAAGAAGCATGTTTGAAGGAATAAAGAAAGCCTGTGGTCCAGTGATCAAAAGAAGTGCACCATTGAAAACCTTGACTGGAGAAATCATCACTGATAAGAAACAGCAGATGGACAGATGGGTAGAGCACTATTTGGAGCTTTACTCAAGTGAGACCAAACTAGCGGATGATGCCCTCAACGCCATAAAGGCTCTACCAACTCTTGACCACCTGGACACACTTCCCACCATAACAGAAGTTAAGTGTGCTATAAATGAACTTGCATCTGGCAAGGCTCCAGGTAAGGATGGGATTCCAATAGAGGTTATCAGGAGTGGGCAAGACACATTCACTATACAGATCCACCAGCTAATAGAGCTATGCTGGCGAGAAGGACAAGTCCCACAGGATTTCAAAGATTCAAGCATCATAACACTGTACAAGAACAAGGGCGATCGGAGCGGCTGCAACAACTATAGGGGTATCTCACTTCTGTGTATTGTTGGAAAAGTATTTGCCAGAATTGTTCTGCGCAGACTTCAAGTCCTAGGAGATCAAGTCTACCCCGAATCACAGTGTGGCTTTCGACAGAACCTGTCTACCACTGATATGATATTCTCATTGCGACAAATGCAAGAAAAATGCCGTGAACAGAATCAACCACTGTTTATTGCCTTCATCGACCTCACAAAGGCATTCGATTTGGTCAGTCGTGAGGGTCTGTTCAAGGCACTAAAGAAGATTGGCTGCCCACCAACTCTTCTGTCCATTGTGGAATCGTTCCACACAGGCATGAAGGGTATAATCAAGTGTGATGGTGCAACTTCTGAAGAATTTGAAATCAAGAGTGGAGTTAAGCAAGGTTGTGTACTAGCTCCCACCCTCTTTGGAATATACTTTTCACTTCTACTGAAATATGCCTTTCGTGATCAGGGTGGTGGTATATACATTCACTCACGCTCAGATGGCGGCCTCTACGATGCTCAGAGATTGAAGGCTAAGACCAAAATTAGGAGGGTACTAATCAGAGAGTTGCTTTTTGCAGATGATGCTGCAGTTACGACCTACTCTGAGGAAGAATTGCAATGTCTACTATCTGCATTCTCCAACGCTTGTTCTGAATTTGGTTTAACAATTAACAAAAAGAAGACACAGATTATGTCACAAGGTGCACATGGTGTACCATAAATCTTTATTGATGACGCCGAACTAGAGATAGTAGACCATTTTACATATCTAGGATCAGTGGTAAATAGCAAATTATCCCTAGATCAGGAAATCAACATCCGGATTGGTAAGGCAGCAACAACAATGAACAGGTTAAGAAAAAGAGTCTGGGAGAACAGGAACATTATTGCCAAAACAAAAGTACTTGTCTATCAAGCCTGTGTCCTTAGTACTCTTCTCTATGGCAGTGAAACCTGGACAACTTACTCACACCAAGAGAACAATTTAAACAGCTTTCATATGCGGTGTCTGCGAAGCATTCTTGGTATTAAGTGGCAAGACAAAATCACAAATACTGAAGTATTGGAAAGATCAGGTTGTGTGACAGTTTATTCCATGCTCAGTCTTCGTAGACTTAGATGGATAGGACATCTTAGGAGGATGGATGATGGTAGAATACCAAAGGATATCTTTTTTGGTGAATTACAGAAGGGTAAGAGATCGCAGGGTCGGCCTCTACTACGATACAAAGATGTGTGTAAGCGGGACATGATTGATACAGGCATTGATAATGCACATTGGGAGCAAGTCGCCGCTGAACGTGTTGCATGGAGGGCAAATATCAGAAATGGAATAAAGTCAAAGGAGAAAATTATTGCAGAAAAGTCACACACCGAGCGTGTGAGACGTAAGATGGTGCATGATGGTGGAAATGACCACGTGTTCACATGCACCCACTGTGAACGGACATTTACAGCGCAAATTGGCCTAATCAGTCACATTCGCTACCGCCATAGTTAAAAGTTATTATGCCTTTTTAAAGCACAAACTATCGTCTGTCAAGACGGCAAGGTGCCAATGAATGAAAAATTAATCCCTTTGCCAAATTCTTACAGCAAGCTGATGTAGAGTCTTTGGAGCAGTTAGAGAAAAGGAGATCAGCTTATTTTTCATCCAACAGGGATATATTTAAAGCTAACATCGAAGAAAGTGAGATAGTGGCAGCTGCCAGTAGTAAATTCCAAACACCTTTCAAATTTAGGGAGAAACAAAAACCTAATCCACCACAGTGTCCCTACTGCAAATTTTGTAACGATTAGTTTGGGATGTGTGACTGTAATCCGAATTATCCATCTCATTTAGAGATGATGATAAAGAAACAGCAGAACAAAAGAGAAACCTACAGACGTGCTGTCAAATGCTTCTTTTGCCATTCTTACGGGCATTATAGTTCACGTTGTAGTGAGCGCCAGAGATTGAGAGAGGTAAATGCTGTACTTATTGACTCATCGAGTGAAAGTGAGAGTGAGCAAGGAGAAATGCTAGAGAGTGGAGAAAATGTGGTAGCAGCGATTGATGTACTTAATTACGATAGATGTGCAACTTGTCATCAGTTTCATAAAGACGGAATACTGAAATGCGGGCATACAGTGCCGTTGTCAAATGAAAACGCAAACGAAGCAGTTGCCTCCATAGACAAACTAGAGTTCCACTATGGAATGGTGAATGGTAAGCTTTGTCAACTCTTGATCGACAGCGGAAGTACCTTGATTGGCCTAAGAAAGGAACTGGCTAAGCCAGAAGACTATACACGCAAGTTCGTGAATGAATTGCCGAACTTTTTCGGGCAATATAAAAAAGTACCCATTAGCCATAGCTCGTATAAATACTCCTTTCTTATCCGGCACATTTACGTGCGCCATCTTAAATGACCCGTGTACTGATCTGATAATCGGGTGCTTGCCAGAGGTAAAGAAATGTACCACTAAGAAAATAAAAGCCTGGAGAGAAACCTATTCCAATAAGGCTTACGCTATAACTAGGTCGGAAACAAACCGCCAATATGCCAATAAACAAGAGGTTTTGGTACTATTTCCTGATAGGAGTGACCTATTGTTAACATCATGGCAAGTGCCATTCAAAATAGTGAGGAATGTACCTAATGTTGACTATGAAATATCACTAAACAACAAACTCAAGATATTCTATACCAACATGCTCAAACCATACTACTCTAGACAAGAACAAGAGAAATAAGACGAACACAGTGCACCCACAAGAATCAACCAGACAGGAGACGAACACAGTGCAACCACAGCAACCAACCAAACAGAAGACGAATACGGAGCAACCACAGTAATCAACCAGACAGAAGGCGGTGACGTGGAACTACCAGTACCGACAGTCGACACTACAACAACGATTGACAGTATACATCTAGGACCGAAAATGACAGACGAACAAAAACAACAGACAATAGCATTACTGACAGAATACAAACAAATTTTCTCAGACATTCCAGGTAGGACAGATAGAATACAACACTCCATTGTTCTCTCTGACTATACTCCTATTAAACGTCGACTATATTCCATCCCTCTGAACTATAGGGATAATCTCGACAAGGAAATTCTTATTCTTGAATCTTGGGGGATAATCCAGAAATCCCAATCAGAGTTTTCCTTTCCCATCGTCTTAGTGAAAAAGAAGGATTCTACTATCAGACCCTGCGTCGACTACAGAAAACTTAACTCAGTAACGAAGGCAGACGATCTGATCTTAAAGATGTCAGCTTCTACCATCTTTTCAAAACTCGACCTAACTAAAGGCTACTGGCAAATTCCTATGCATAAAGATTCCATCCATCTTACTGCCTTTGCAACACCTTTAGGTCTATACGAGTGGCGTTTTCTTCCTTTCGGCCTTCGCAATGCGCCTGCGACGTTTGTCCGTCTTACCAGAGAGCTCTTGCATGGAGTAACAAACACCCAAACTTATATAGACGACATTTGTGTACATACAACAGACTGGACAACACACATACAAACCTTAAGACAGGTCTTCGAAAGAATTAAGTTGTTTGGACTTACAGTCAAACCAACCAAAGTGGACTTGGCATTGGAGGAGATAAATTTCTTAGGCCATACTATATCAAAGGGCCAGTTGAAAACTGACGACAAAATTGCAACCACAATTTTGAACCTTACTATGCCAACAACCAAGAAGCAAGTGAGAAGTTTACTTGGTTTAGTGAATTACTACAACAAATGTATTCCTAATTTGGCTCAAATTACCAGTGTATTCTCTGATTTATTGAAATTGAATGTAAAAATAAATGTGCAAGATGCTATTTTAAATGATGCAATGTCAAAACTAAAGCATCTTTTTTAGCAATATCCCTATTTTGAAGTTACCTAACCCAAAATCACAATATACTCTTAGGACCAATGTGAGCACTCCTGCCATTTCTGGCGTGCTCCTACAAGAGTATGATGGAATCCTTCATCCAGTGTTGTATGTAAGTCGCAAGCTCACGCCAACTGAAGCCAAATACGATGTTTCTCAATTGGAGGCACTAGCGATTGTATATTGTGTTAGTAAATTACATAGATTTCTGGCGGGAACACACTTTGTCGTGGAAACTGACAATTCCCCGTTGTTAGCGATGGAAACAGGAATCCCAAAGAATAACAGGATTTACCGTTGGTCCCTGGTACTCCAGAACTACTCATTTTCTGTAAGACACATAAAGGGAAGCAAGATTACGTTAGCAGACTTGCTAACTAGACCCTCAGACTTTGAAGTGAAACAGAAGAAGGACGACGTTACATCGTCACCAGCATCTGCAGTTACAACAGATTAGCCATTGCATATAGAACTGTGATAGTAATGTTCAGACAGAAGGACGACGTTACATCGTTACTGGCATCTGCAGAGACTATAAACTATCCATTGCAAATAGAACTGTGCTAATAAGATTAAGACAGAAGGGCGACGTTACATCGTCACCGGCATCTACAGCTGCGATATAAATTAATCATTATATATAGACTGTGGTAATGAGTTAGCACAGAGCGAAGACGCGACATCATCACCTTCACCTGGAGCTACGACCAAGTTAGTTAGATAATGTGTTAATATAACATGTATTTATTTATGATGCATAACATGATTTTTAATTAAGTTGCACGATTAAATAAATTTTCTTTCTGTTAAGAATACACTTAGAAAAATGTGACAATAATCGGAATTAAATTAGTTTTAATGATAGTTAAACTCAGTTAGTTACACTTAAAGATAGACAATAGTTAAGCCAGTAAAACCTTTACACTATTATAATTTGAACATACAGGTCTCTTATGAGACTACTGTCTCAAAAGTTGTTAGTTAGCATAATTTAATTTAGTTTATAAATTAGATTAATTTTCAATCAAATATAGTTAGAATTTATTAGGCTCATTTACAACATTTTACTTTAAGGGAGCCAACACATTTCTCCTACATCGTGTTTAGTTAGTGAAATTAACTTTCCTTAGTGTCGCATATTGCGCACTCAGTTCGGTTCACATCTGCACAGCACTATCTCAAAACACAGTTTCTCTACAAAAGCGTTCGCACCAGATAGCATTGGAATTTGAAGAATGTGGCATCAGCGCTAATAATAGCCGTGTCACCCAATGATGGACAGGTCAGATGTTCAGATCCTACCTAAATCATTGGCTAACCTAGAAGAATCGCGTCGCCGCGGAGGCTCTTGGGACGAAAGACGCTAAAATTCGGCACATACAGTCGATCCGTCATGAAGGCAGGGTGTTCTCATGGGGAGTTCCTCGAATGTATGTCCCTTGCCTGATTCAGAGGAAGACTTCTGTCTAACAACATTGTAGCTGAGTCTTATGTACTTATGAGTCAGGTAAAGCTTGTGTATGAGTGTGTGTGTGTGTAGGTTTCGGCACGAATCAATATATATTCTTCTATCAGAAGACAGCCGCCAACTTTCACCCGGTCCCAGCAACGGCTACTTTCCGCCATCACTGGCTTAGATATCTGACTCCATCTATCTTTCGTTTCCAGAAGAGAGTTGCTGTACAAACACTATGTCTTAAGCTGTGAGAAGAGGCTCATTTAAGCCCAGATCGCTATTCCTAAGTCTAAATCCTACTAGCTTTCTGACTGCGTTCAGAGCAGGTTTAGTACAGGACAAGCTATGATCTGTGTGCTGTCTGTCGCCTTAGTTTAAATCCACAGCAAAACTTCTACACACGAGAATGAGAGAGGAGGAATGAAAGTGCTCTTCCTCTTATCTTTATATGTCCGTGGTGTGAAGAAAGATTGTGTTATGTAACTGCTTAGCATCATTGACGGGTCCAGCGTTTCATACTGCTGTGATTTATTCGAACACATTGTGACATGATCGACCCTGTATCTAGCACTCTGATCGAACCACAGTCAAGCTAACAGCCCAGCTTCAAGCACTCAAGTGAACGAATAAAAAGAAGATTGGTGTTGGAATGAGAGAATGAGTGCATTGTGCCATCTCATCTGTCTTTCACTCTGTATATATGTGTTAATGAATGAGAGGCAGTGTGAATCCTCACAAGGAATGTTTCACATAGACCTCAATATTCATACCAATTATATGTTAATCATTATGTTAACTTAAGAGTGAAAATATTCAATGTATGCTTCTTTACATTATTACTTGGATTCAACATGTGGAATGTAATTTTATTAAACCATCACCCTGTTTGACAGAGTAAGTAAAGGAGAGACACCTAATATGCTTTCATGCATAATCACTTCTAAACTGTCAGGGGAAATATCACCCCAGTGTCAGAAGAAGTAAGTAAAGGTAATGACAGAAGAGGTGAGAAGGTATAAACAGGAAAAGTAAACAGGCAGACTAAAACAATTGAGGCAGCACTGATTGGTAACATGAGTTATTATAAATAAGATGAACAATCATCCTGTCCTGTTCCATTACTATATAGGATCAGCTGGGTGCATTTCATCATTAACTCTCCATCATTCCTCTCCTAGCCTTGTCATTCACTGTGTCTGTGTCCTCTGTGAGAACATCAGCCAACAGATCACTATGTACAAGAGCAGAATAAGAGGGCCTGCCAAATACAATTGCTGATGTCTAATGCCAGTACAAAGAAGAGACACTGTAGCTCTAACTTGTAGGTACTTCCTGAATCTGCTACCTTCTGTAACTCCTGTCTGTAGCCCTTTTCATTCTTGTCAACTGGAGAATTATCATCCATTGACTAGATATAAATAGGATCACCATGTTTATTCACCTCAGGTGAGGATGACGGTGCTTGCAGATTATATCACCAGGATCATGCAGCATTGTCATGATCCAGATTCTGCAGATCTTTAACAAAATGGTGCTCAAAGGGATCTGTGTTCAGGACTAAGATTATTATGATCGAGAGTCTCCAGATCATTACCGAAATGGTGCCCAATGGGATCTATAATTCATGACTATTATTATGATCAATAAGATCAGTAATTCATGACTATTATTATGATCAACAAGATCTGTAATTCAACACCAAGACCTGCATATTATCCAAAATTATTGCAGAAGTCTTACTAACAATCCATTAGTGAAGAACTTTGTTATACTCAGTTATACCATCTATTAACTAGAGAAATGGCAAGAACTTCAAGAGACTGAGAGTATCTATGAACCTCTCCAAGTCTTATTTTGTGTAGAGACTGTTTGGACTAGAATGTTTCACTAATTAAATACTTGGAAATTCACCAGCAACACTTTGTGTAGTGCAGAGACAATGGTAGGAAAAAACAGTGGGGAAGCTCAGTGGCTAAATGAATGAATCAACATTAGATCTTCTGAGAGTTCCATTTTCCATTGTGAACTTAGGAACATTATCACAGAGACTATTGTGTGTAATTCATATGTTCATAAATGCTTTACTGGCTTATTTCCACAGCTTTTTGGTTAATAAACATAATTAACTTTTCCTGCATTCTTTTGTCAAGTACATTGTGGTGTGACAAAACATTTTATTATTTGTGTGTTTAGTTAATGAAACTACATCACATAATTGTAGAATTTGGGACGACAGGTGGCTGGGTAAACACTGAATAGACAGCAACGTCCTGTTCTATTGTAATCTCCCAGGTCCCAGATTACTCAGAAAAGGGAACTTTAAATTATATAAATTTCCTGTAACCATTTCACCTTTAAGGGAAAATGAATACAGATGGGAGACTCACGAGCTAAATAAGTTTCTCTTTTCGGGAAGGACTTGCACAAACCTAACTGCGATACCTGAAAGCTTTAAACACATGAATTATTAACATACACTTATGTTTCTAATTTAAGCATACATAAACTATAAAGAAACACGCATACAGACAGGAATACATACAGATAAAAGTGCAAACAGCAGGATTTTGTAACGGAGAGTACACATGCACAGGGGACACAATAGACTTATAGAAATGTCGATGACACAGTGGAGTTTATCTGCAAGTGGAAGTCAGATAGGTGAACATCAGCAAACACACAACTTGTAAGAGATGTTTAGGTACATTGCACGGGAGTCATGAATTGTATATTCATGAATTGTTTCCGTAACAGGAACAATCTGTTCGGGATATCGGTATTCGATATTTAGAGATGTAGAGTTGTAAAAACAAACTGGCCTTGGTTCGATACAGCTTCCAAGAGTGTAGTGTGGAAGAGTAGCGACTCTTATCAACAGTACAGGTGTGGGACACTGATCATAAACCAGTGGGTAAATACATCGACTGGGTAGCAGACTTGTATAAGTCAGAAGTGATACCGAAGGACATGAATAGTGACCTCCTACAAACACCTTGACAAATTAGACACACCTAATTTTTTATATGCTTCGACGACATTGCGTCACACCTACTAGTTTGAATGTAGTGACGCAATACGGGGGAGCCACTAGAGTATGTCAAAGTGTTAGGTAGGATATAGATAGGACAGAAGAGGGGTAAGAACAGATAGGACGTAGATAAGGACCTCTAGAAGGGAGTAGATAGAGTAGAGACAGACCGCAAGAGATAACTTAGAACAGTTATAAGACAGGACTTGGATAAGGACACAGACGTGTCCTATCTAGAACACCAGCGGGACCAACCCCGAGGATAGGGCGAGGGACGCTAGTTCACGGGACAACACCCGTAAACAGACTTAGCAGTTGTACAACCCAAGGTTGACATGAACAAGACTACTGTACTACGTGACGAGTGTAAAAGCACGAGGTTTTGCTGACCGCACGAATTTTAGGACGACTAGGGCAGTGAGTGGACTGAACTTAGTCAGACGGGACAGGACAGTCTTCCAGACAGGACACGTGTGCTTTTTCCGAGAGCCAATGTGTAGTTTACGAGGGCGCATGTTATAGATAGCGAGTGTGAGATTGTATTTGATTGTGTATGGGTTTCGTGAGGAAAGGCGACCACTGTATATTTAGGCAGACAATCACCGCCTGATTCTGAATGTGTAAATATATCAGGTTCGCCTGAAATAAAGTATATAAGTCCATCCACGTATGAAGTTTCTTTGAGATGTGGATGAAGTGGCGAGAGTGACTGTATGGAATTTGAGATGTTGACAGCATGTGTGTCTATGGGTCTGTTCATATATGTGTATGTGTGTATGAAGGTGTATGTATGTATGTGTGTAAGTGGGTGTATGTGTTTGCATGTGTGTAAGTGCGCATATGTGTGTGCATGTGTGTATATGTTGTGTTTGTGTCTGAATTTATTTGTGTGTATGTGTGAATGTATGTGTGTGCTTGTGTGTGTGCTTGTATTTATGTTTGAGTATGTGAGTACTCTGTATGTGTGTTTGTGTGTTTGTGTGTGTGTGTGTGTGTGTGTGATAGTGGGTGTGAGAATCAGTGAGAAAAAGTGTGAGCGAGAGAATGAGTATGAGACAGACAGACACAGCGATAGAGTATGTATGAGTGAGCCATAGATAGAGTGAGAGAGAGAGAGAGAGAGAGAGAGAGAGAGAGAGAGAGAGAGAGAGAGAGAGAGAGAGAGAGAGAGAGAGAGAGAGAGAGAGAGAGAGAGAGTTGAGTGCTCGCATGTCATGTTATATGCTATTCCATATTTGTTTTCTGTATCCTCATCTTTACTGCATTTTACTGCCACTTGAATTTAACATCTATATCTATAAAACACAATGTATGTGGGTCCGTTCTTTATGCGTTCGCGAACGATCCATCCGATTGAGATGAAATTTTCTACATGTTTTCTTTTCATTCCCGTGCAACCAACTGTCATAGTTTTTTTAGTGTACATTCAGCTATTTACTTACTAAAATTTAATATTAAAATTTACATTATCATTTCTATACAGCAAGGGGGCTTAACATAAGAAAATCTATTTCAAAGGGCATAACTTTTAATAACGTTGCTATTATTTTATATATATATTTTTACATTGTTTTCAAAGATTTATAAACTCTTTGTCTACAATTATTACAGGCATATGAGTTATAATAAATAATGATATAATCTTTAAGGCATTTTCATAGTTTTCATAAAAATAATGCATCTATTTAAATAGTGAAAATTTTCTAACTCATCTTTTTATTTTTCTTCAACAGCACATTAATTTTTTTTTAACATTCTCATATGTATGGCGCGTTACACCCACATTGGGTATTTATGATGAGCATGTTAAACGTTACTTTTCATGCATTTTAATGCTTATTGTTCTTTTTTTGTCAAAGAATTGCTTCATAAGAGATGTTGAATGAAAGAATGTATGAGAGGAAATAGAGAAGAAGGGCAGAATGTAGGAAGGGCCTGCGAAAGATTTTCGTTCGTTTAACAAACAAAAGTAATTTTTTTGTGAGAGAAAGTTAGTTGCATATCGTTTGCAGTACTCTGCGGTGAACCCACCGCCCACCATTTATTGGCTGCTCGTGATATCTTGGTAAATTTACTTTAGATAGATCTCTTCCAATCATATTTTCTACTATCAATCTATCTATTCTTCTATTCTATCTATATTTTTAACGGGAACGGGCCGAACATAGAGAGATAGATAGATAGATAGATAGACAGACAGACAGACAGACAGACAGACAGACAGACAGACAGACAGACAGACAGACAGACAGACAGACAGATAGATAGATAGACAAACAGACAGACAGACAGACAGACAGACAGACAGACAGACAGACAGACAGATAGACAGATAGATAGATAGATAGATAGATAGATAGATAGATAGATAGATAGATAGATAGATAGATAGATAGATAGATAGATAGATAGATAGATAGACAGATCGATCGGGAACGAGAGCTTATATGACTACTTATATGAATTAAATGAGATGCTCCCCACCAGGGCGTGGGCGAAGTCGGGCCGAGTCGGACAGACAGATAGACAGACAGACAGATAGACAGACAAACAGATAGTCGGGAACGGGAGCTTATATGACTACTTATATGAATTAAATGAGATGCTTCCCACTATGAGTTGGGCGAAGCCGGGCCGGATCAGACAGACAGACAGACAAACAGATAGATAGATAGATAGATAGATAGATCCCCGCCAGGGCCTGGGCGAAGCTGGCCGGGTCAGTTAGCGTACTATATGCATTGCTTATTTCATCATGTTTATATCTTCCATCATGTGTGTGGGTGAGAGATGTGTGTGGGTGGATGGGGGATGTGTGTGTGCGTGGGGAGATGTATGTGCGTAAGGATGTGTGGGTGCGGGATGTGTGTGTGGGGAGAAGTGTGTTTGGTGGGGATGTGTGTGTGTATGGGTTGGACATCTGTGAATCGGTGAGGGGTGAGTTAGTGGGTGAGGGATGAGTTAGTGGGTGAGGGATGTGTGTGTGGGTGGGTTAGGGATATGTGTGTGGTTGGGGGATGTGTGGTTGAGGGATGTGAAGTTGGGGATGGGTGATTGTGGGAGCGTGTGGGTGGTTGAGTGTGTGTGAATTGGGGGATGCATTGGGGATGCGTGTGTCGGTTGGTGGCGAGATGTATGGGTGGATAGGGGGATGTGGATAGGTACTGGATGTGTGTGTGCGGGCAGGTGTGGGATGTGTGGGTTAGTGGAGACTAGATGTATTAGTGTGTGTGTATGTGCGTGCGCATGTATGTGAGTGTGTGTGTGTATGAAAGAAGGGAGAGAAATTAGCGCAAGCATGTCATGTAACATGCAATTCCGTATTTGTTTTGTGTATTCTATTTTTTCACATTATCATTTTGAATGTCACTTGATTTTATCATGCATAGTATGAACACATGTGCTTTATTGTAGATCGAGTGTGAGTGAGTGAGTGTGAATGAGAGAGAATGAGTGAGTGTGAGTGTGAATGTGTGTGTGTGTGTGTGTGTGTGTGTGTGTGTGTGAATCAGTCTCTATGCACGGGAGAATCACTATTGTTTACGTTACACAATGTATATGAATAATTAATTCTTCATTTTTCTTTTCTTCATTTTTTTAGATGCTCACGATAATCGTCAGTGTATTTTTGTGTAACTTGTGGGAGTTTTTTCATAATAGTTACAGTGATTATGTGAGGCATCATGTATTTGTCTAGGTGTGATGATGTGTGTGTGTGGGAAGATGTGTGTGTTGGTTGGGGGATGGGTTTGTGGGTGGTGGGATGTGTGAGGCGGATGTATATCGGTAGGGAATGTGTGTCTGTGGCTGGGGAGAATGTGTGGGTCGGAGAAGTGTGTATATGAGTAGTGGATGCGTGTGTGGGTGGGGGATATGTGGGTGGGGATGTGTGGGTGATTTAGGATGTGTGGGTGGGTGGAAGATGTGTGGGTGGGTGGAGAGATGTGTGGATGAGGGATGTGTCTGTGTGAGGGGATGCGAGGATGGGTGAGAAAATGTGCGGGTGGGTGCGGAAGTGTGTGTGGATCAGGGACGTGTGGGTTGGGGATGTGTGTGTCGTTGTGGATGTGTGGGTGGGGTTATGTGTTTGGGTGGGTGGGACCGTTGGGCGTTGCTGGGTAGTGGGATGTGTGGATGTAGGTAGATATGTGTGGGTGGGTGTGTGGGGAGTTGTAGGTGGTTTGGGGGATGGGTGTCAGGGATGTTTGTATGGGTTGGGGATATATGAGTGGGTGGGGGAATTGTGGGTTTTCGGGGAATGTGTGAGTGAGTCGGAGATGTCTGTGTGGGTGGTTGGCTGTGTGTGAGTGGGAGGAATGTGTTTGTGGATGGGGATGTGTTGTTTGGGTTGAAGATGTGTGTTGGTGAGGGTGTGCGAGTGTGGGATGTGTGTTTGGTTGCGGAGAAGTGTGTTTGGGTGGGGTTGTGTGTATGCGTGGGGGTGTGGTGGGTGGAGGATGTGTGGTTAAAAGATGCGTTGTTCGGAGATGGATGATTGGTTGTGGGTGGGCGGAGGATGTGTGGGTGGAAGAGTGTGCTTAGGTTCGGGATGGGTGGGGGATGTGTATGTGGGTGAGTGCGGGATGTATGAGTTGGTGGGGGTCATTATATGGGTGGGGGATTTGTGTAAATGGGGGATTGTGCTTGGATGCGGGATGTGCGTGTGAGTAGGTGCTATACTGCGATTAAGAACAATGAATGCAAACATCTGTAACTTTCAATAAATAACGTGAACTTGATCAAACGTGCAACGGTCCAGGGAATTCTGCAGTATAACAGAGTCCAGAAACATGATCAATGTAGCAATCAAGGAGTCGAAGCCGGTCGATGCAATAATAAAGGCAATATTTATTTGCCGGAGTTGAGCATGTTACAGATTCATCAATCAATACATACGTTCCGAGTTATAATTACCATGCCTGTTAAGGCCAGGCGGGACGGTAAAGAAACATGGTTAGATTGGAATCGTAAACGATCTAAATCATCAAATATCTTTAATCATCATGTCCCGGTGCTTCTGTCCTTGGCTATCCTATCTATGCGTCAGCCTGTTTCACTTGCTGAGTCCCGTTCCAATATTGTCGCATTTGTCCGTGGCTTTCTGGTCAATATACATCTTGCATTAATAGCCTCGTTCTTCTTTCTAATAACTGTTGGCCATCGGAGTAAGTGTCCAGCCAATATATAAGTTCTCTCCTTTCTGAGAATCGAATCGTGCTGCCTCGTTGTTCAAGCTCCAAGATCTGACTGTTTGTTGTTTTTAACAATGTTTCTGACGTATTCTGCTTTTTACGTCAGCCTCCTAGTTTCTACCACTATTTGGTTCGCGATTTTCTCACTATGTTTAGTTTGCGTCATATCAACTGTGCTGCTACTTGGCAGTAGGTGAGGGACATGTGTGTGTGGGTAGGTGCCGGAGGTGTGGGTGGTGCAGAGATGTATGTGTGGGTGGTGGATATGTGGTTGAGGAGGTGTGCTTGGTTGGGTGGTTTAGGGTGTGTAGGTGGGTGGGGGGTGGAGGATATGTGGGTGGGTGAGTGATGGTTGGTTATGGGATGAATGGGCGATGTGTTTGTGGGTGGGAAGATGTGTGTAGGTGGGGGATGAGTGTGGGTGTGTGATGGGTGCATGTATGTGTGCCTGGGTGTGTGTGTGTGAGTGAGTGAGGGATGTGTGTGTGGGGGATATGTGGTTGGTTGGAGATGTGTGTGTGGGTGGATTGGTGTGTGTAGGTGTGGGGGTGTGAGTGGGGGATGTGTGGGTGAAGATGGGTGGATTAGGGCATGTATGTGTGCCTGGGTGTGTGTGTGTGTGTGTGTGTTTGGGTGATGTGTGTGTGGGGATGTGTGGTGGGTAGGAGATGTGTGGGGATGTGTGGTGGGTAGGAGATGTGTGGGTGAGAGGGGAATGTGTCACATAACATGGTAATAAGCATTGTTCATGTTTACAACATTCATTTGACAACGTTTTTTCCTATGTGAATGTATCATGCACTATTCGTGAACGAAAGATGAATGATTTGAAGGGCCGAATTTAAGACAGACCTGCGTGTCCAATGTGTTACCCTTTAAAAATAAAGTTCGTTCGTTCGTTCTCTCTGCTGTCTTCCTGGAATCTTCAACCTTGAGGATTTATAAAAATTTAATCAAGTGTTGTTAGTAATTTCTTATGCCCCTCTTGGAATAGACTCTGTGGTTGATATAATGATTTAGCATAAAACATACTGGGCTGACTTGGATTATGTCTAGGCTTCTGCTGTTTTATAAAGTAGTTTAAATACAATAAGCAGTTCGTTAAACTAACGAGTTTGTTAAATGTGTACTCACAAAATGTGTGGGAAAAGATGTCTTATCTTCTCGGTGCTTCTCTATTAAGTTAAACAGATCGCCTGCAAAATAAAAGAAACAGAAAAGAAAACAGCACAGACGTGAAATGTAACCAAGCTTTAAATCTTTATATTTCACTAATAAATCAGAGACACGAACTGTAATCGACGTTAAATATTTAAATGGCACGAATAAATCAGAGATAGGAACTGAAGGCCGACGTAAATATTTATATTATTAGCACCTCATCATGTTTGATGGTTACTCTGATGATCATCACCATGTGTCATGTCGATAAGAGCTAGTGTTCATGGTTCGCAGTTTCTCACTATTACCTGTCTCTCGCTTATCAGGTCTGTTTTCTTCTTCCAATTATTTCCTTTGTTGTCACTGCTTTTTTACATTGTTTTTTTCACCTACGATTTTTATGAAGTTGCAACGCAGGTCAGTGTAATGAACATAGTTCAAGCACAAACATACAACTCTGCACCTGTTAAAGGCAGGGTACTTCTCGTAATTTGTAGTCGCAGTCGACAATTGCTCTCATAGATGGAGGTCACACGTCACCAATACGAAAGGGAAGTTAAGAGGAAGCACTACTACTACACAAAAGTTTGTACTCGAGAGTCAAGGAAGTAAACACCTCGTTAATTCGTAAGAATGTTAGTTAGTTGGTTGGTTGGTTTGTTGGTTGGTTGGTTGATTGGTTGGTAAGTCGCGGTTCCAACTTCACGGCAACTGGTTTTCCCCATTATGCTCCATTGCTGCACCAGTGAATATCACACAAAGTTCTCCTCACTGTCCAATGTGAAAAGTGGAACAGACAGGAGTCTCGGCAAGCCAACAGCCCGCACAGGTACACTGTGCATAATGCCGCCGCCAGAATGCCAACACAAAAGTCATCCACGAAAATTACAGTTCATGGTCGATGGAATCGACAGTCACCAGAAAGGCTTCATTGACCCGGGTTTTCTCACATGGCGTGGTCTCTTTTCGCAGGGCGACCCGTCGAAAGCGCCGCACAAAGCACGAACTCCGTAGTTCCAGCGCCGACTCCCAGGAGTATCCTGAAAAATGCGTTCGTGAACCGAAAAGGTAACTCAGTCAATTCAGCAACAGCTTGTAGCCATTGTTCCGAACATGCAGGGCACTGTACAAACAAAAGCGGACAGATGTAGAAGCATTCCATATGGAATTCACAGCTCACAGATTCGCGCCACGCACTCATTCAGTAGGAGGGCGACGGAACCATATACTACCAGTCCAACATGAGGAAACTGCGAATGCAGACCGCAGCCACATGGATAAATACTCCAGAGGCTGTAGCGGTTCAATGCCTAACCGCCATGCTGGGGTCCGGAAGCCAAAAAAGCCGTAAGAATGAATATTCGGAAGTCAGTTGGAAACCTTCACATTAATTCGCAAGAATAAGTGTATGGAAGATACGGAGGGATTACCACATTAATTCATAAGACCATATTTGCGAGCAGGTTCCAAATCATGCAATGGGGAGTAATATGTTCATAAAGATCGGGGTAGTCTGCGGATTGCATAAGTTGACAAGACAAGGGTTTTAATATATATGCATATGAGACTGAACGAGGTTTAAACCCAAATACTCAGTTTTGGCTAAGATACAAGTAATATCTACACTTGATCACGCCACGGCCACCACAAAATAGGTGGTCACCCGAAAGATACGCAGGGACGTGGGACCTCATGGGGTGGCTCTGGCCTCCGAGGACTTTTTACCCAAAACAATTGATTGATTGATTGATTTAGGAACCGACATCACAGCATTCGGGGCATTCCCATAAGCGCTCCGTCTCCATCCTCAGCAGCCAGCGAAGAGTTCCAACACCAATAGTTTCAGTAGCAATCTGATTATATGTCCGTCTCGCCTTTCCTCTGATCATCGAGCGTCGGCCAGATCCCCTCGTCACTCCTCGCTGTTTCATTCTTGCCAGACCATGATGATCCATTTGCTCCTCCGAGGTGTACATGTGCTCCCACAGGCCGCAACCACGTCTGCCTTGTCATGCATCAATACTCCACCAAGTTTTGCAGAGCCAGCCAAAAAAATAATTAAGTACTGGGGATCTCGTGAGGCCACTGAAATAACACGAGATTACACTCCTGGGCATTGACTGGTACTACTCTTAGAAGGAGAGAATAGTTGTACCGATCAGAGAGCACACAAGGCAATATAATCATTGAAATATATGGGCACACGGTGATTAGAACCTGATGCCTCCGATGGACAACAACACCGGATACAATGATTTTAACTTTTCATCCAAAACACGACAGCAATATATTCAATGATTCCAACCTGTTCATCCAAAAGAAAAAAATTACTTCATACAAGGATCCGAACCTGCCCAACTAAACGACGATATTACTTCACACCGGGATTGTAACCTGCCCAACCAATACATTACTCGAACTTGTCCATTCACAGAACGACCGCACCTGACACCTGGATTTGCCACAATAGAGACGACTGCATCATACGATAGGGATATAGCCTCCTGTGTTCAAAATATGGCAGTATTAAAGCCCAGTTGTTACTACCAACCAAGCACTGTCGTCGTTTGGAGGCGACAGGTGGCAATAATTATTTGCCTACAGCTTCCAATCTTGTTATTGTCTTGTGTGCTCTCGTATCTCTCATTCAGTCCATTATGTCTATAAGAGCCTGAGATCGGACGCCCGTGTATATTGTTGCGCACGTAAAAAGTCCCTTGACAGTTGGAAATCGAAAAGAGTAGCCTAACGGCGCTGCCGGGGCAAAATTTCGAGTTAAAAATTTACCTAAAGTATTTCAGGATCCTCGCCGGTGCTACGGAGTTCATGCACTTAGCTGAGTTTCTCCAGACTCAGGTTTGAGTTAGGAGGAGAACGGAGCAATTATGGGGTGCACCCGTGTGCCGTGATGTTGATCCATCGACTAAACTAAGACTAAACTAAACTATAAGAGCCTACCCATACCTGTTAATTGATTTCTAGTACGTTAACCTCGTATTTACACGAATAAACTTAGTCAATAATGCACTGAAAATGTAAATCTCTATTTTATTTCATATAGTCCATGCCGTGTGGCGTTTGTGATCCTGTCTGTCCATACTCTTCTGTCTCTTGTGCTGCCAATCAATTCTCATATCTATGTTTCTCAAGCGAGGATGTCAAACTGTTCAGCATCTTTCCTCTTGGTCTCCCCATGCTTGTCCTGTCCTCTAATATTCCTGTAGTGATGACATACTGTGTCATTTCCCTTCTCATGACATGCCACATAATGGAAAGGCAGAAGATCAAATGGTTAGGCCATCTCGTTAGAATGCAGCACCACCAGTTACCAGCACTGGCACTACACCAAAGAAGATCTGATACGAAAGCAAGATGGCTCCTGAGAAGAAAACGGATTGCCGACAGCGAAGGCGCTGTAAAATAAACGGGTTATCACTATCCGTGGAACGTCAACTATTTCTCCCACAACTCTTGAGGGCAAAGGTGGAAGATGATTATGATAAGTTTGCCGTGGCAACCTGTTGGTGATCGCATTGTTATGCAAAGGGCATGCAACATTTTTCTTTTCCTTCGATGTAGTGTAACACTGAAGTTGAAAGGTCTTAACGCACTGTGCCACAAATATGTGTTACTTTAACACATTGCACAATAAATGTTCGTGTGTTCGAATCACTACCAGGTCGAGAATGTTGTAGTTTGTTTGTGAATTTACACGGGTCTCCAAGTCGACCCAGCCTAAAGTGGGTACCAGGAACGACCCTGGGAAATCAAGGCGGCCGGTGAGATAGTGAATACACAACCTGTCCAGTAGCGATTGATCGATACCTATATGGAGATAGCCCCATATACCTAAGACATCCAAAGAGGTGGAAAACTACTTGACCTAGACTTTGTATATAACCCCTGGCAGGGCCAGTCAGCTGTTAGTTTAAAGAAACGACAAATCATGTGGCTGAGAAGGTTGTAAAAGCTTACCTCCTGGACAGTATTCCATAACGATATTGATAGTCCTAGTTGCTTCATCTGGTAAACAAGACAACAACATACAACTAATAATCATAGACAGAGAAGTGAAGTAATGCACAAGTAAATTAATTACTGTGTTTACTATACAGTGGCTTGCACAGATCAAATGATCAAATCGTTTTGCATTAACCTCATATCTCATTACTGTAAGTACAGATTATATTACTTCAGCCATTGATCATACTCCTATATCTACAGTTCATCTTACTTTATCTACAAATGGTAATACTTTCTCTAGATATATTCTTCTTCTTATAGTCCATGCCGTCTGAATTGGGTGATTATATCTACATATTCAAAACAATGTTTTCCCGTAGTGAATTTGAATAACGAAGACACAAACAATAGATTGCACGATTTATTGCCTGGCATATTTCCCTACATCTCGTCAGGTACATACTGCAGAAATCACACAACTTACGTGAATTAATTAGATAAATCCTTCAAGTTGAAATATACACATATTCGCACAGTAATGTCAATTACCTACCACGGTAATTTTAAGCTGACTAACATGTCTTTCTGTTTGCACAATTCTGGCTTGCGTTGATAGATCATAATTGCTTCTGCAAACTTTAACAAGCGAGTATTTTGTGTGTTAAACAACACGCGAAAGGCAGTGTCTCTGTCCACCACATGGCCGCTTTCGATAATGTGCCTACCAATTGAAGACGCCGGGAGCTTCCGGTGTGTCGGCCCCACGAGGCTAGCATCTCCTGTGTGTTGTATCTTGTTGACCCATTGAGGTATGTGTTCTGACACTCGTTTGTTAAGCTGTCTCTCTGTTCTACCAATGTAGAAGGCCTGGCATCTACATGTGAATTGGTAAATACAATTGTTTGTGGCGTACAGAGGAACAGGCTCTTTGACTGCTGGTGTAGGAATCGGTACGGTTTTATATCTAATGACTGGAGTTGCAGCACAGAATGTTCGGCCTACTGCTGTAGTAAGCCGGTCTTGTAGACGTTGCATTACGTCATCCCCTCGAAAGGTTAGCTGGATGAATACCTTGAGTTTAGGGACTGTAGTTACGTCTGGTTTTGGTTTGGGCTGTTGGCATGGCGCTTTATAAATCCTGTGGAGTACCCATTCAGGTTTAAGACATTCTTCAGAGTTTCAATTTCCTCTGTCAGTGTGTCCTGGGTGCATATCTTTCTAGCACGGTCAAACAGGGTCCGTACTAAGCCTCGTTTGTACTGGACAGGTGTGAAGCTCTGAAAATTTAGGTATTGGCCAGTCCATGTTCCTTTGCGATACACCGATCTTTGAATTGTGCCGTCTGCTCTTCGTCTCATTAGAATATCTAGGAACGGCAACGCTTCGTTGTGTTCGTGTTCCATAGATAGAGAGATGTCTTTATGCGTCTTGTTCATTGTGGCCTGGAACGACGTTGCTTGTAGCTCGTCTGTGGTGATAATTAGTATATCGTCCACATAACGACGGTAAGCCAAGTTGTTGATGTCTGAGGATATCTTTTCTGCTGAGGATCTCTTCTGCTGAGTCGGTCGGGTGGCTGAAGGCCAAACTGGTAGATTTAGAACACCAGTATCGCACAACACACTCCAAACAGACATGTCCGCTGACCAACGAACACCTTACTGCATTAAAAGCGTTAATGGCTAATAAAACCCTCGTCATATTGAAACCTGACAAAGGGAGCGGTGCAGTACTGATGGACATGTCAGACTACCAGAGAAAAATATATGAAATATTGTCAGATGAATCTAAATTCAGGATAGATCAAAAAGTAAACAAGTCGGAGGACCTGGATGCAATAATGAGGAAAGAGATCCAGTCACTTGTGAATGCGGGACTCATCAGTGAGGCCACTGCAAAAACACTCACACCACGTGGCTCGCACACTCCTCAGATGTACGGTCTACCCAAACTTCACAAGCCAGGCATCCCGCTAAGACCTATCCTGTCCATGGTTAACTCTTCACAACACCGAATGGCGAGATGGCTAGCCGAAATTTTAAAGCCAGTACGACAGTCCTTCGATCCAAAAATACTCAGAGATACATTCCAACTGGTGGAATTATTGGATACTATGGACATAAATAACAAACACATGGCATCCATGGATATAGCCTCCCTATTCACTAACGTTCCATTAGAGGAGACAGTGAAAATAATAAGGGAACGCATTGAAGACAAACAACTAAAATTAGGCATACCAACACCTATTCTGGAGAGGCTACTACTACTATGTACCGCCAACATACAATTCAATTTTCTAACTAAGTCATACCGCCAAATTGACGGAGTGGCCATGGGGAGTCCTCTTGGTCCTATTCTAGCGGACATCTTCATGGCACATTTAGAAGAAAAGAGATCCTCAGACATCAACAACTTGGCCTTTTACCGTCGTTATGTGGACGATATACTAATTATCACCACAGACGAGCTACAAGCAACATCGTTCCAGGCCACAATGAACAAGACGCATAAAAACATCTCTCTATCTATGGAACACGAACACAACGAAGCGTTGCCGTTTCTAGATATTCTAATGAGACGTAGAGCAGACGGCACAATTCAAAGATCGGTGTATCGCAAAGGAACATGGACTGGCCAATACCTAAATTTTCAGAGCTTCACACCTGTCCAGTACAAACGGGGCTTAGTACGGACCCTGTTTGACCGTGCTAGAAAGATATGCACCCAGGACACACTGACAGAGGAATTTGAAACTCTGAAGAATGTCTTAAACCTGAATGGGTACTCCACAGGATTTATAAAGCGCCACTGCCAACAGCCCAAACCAAAACCAGACGTAACTACAGTCCCTAAACTCAAGGTATTCATCCAGCTAACCTTTCGAGGGGATGACGTAATGCAACGTCTACAAGACCGGCTTACTACAGCAGTAGGCCGAACATTCTGTGCTGCAACTCCAGTCATTAGATATAAAACCGTACCGATTCCTACACCAGCAGTCAAAGAGCCTGTTCCTCTGTACGCCACAAACAATTGTATTTACCAATTCACATGTAGATGCCAGGCCTTCTACATTGGTAGAACAGAGAGACAGCTTAACAAACGAGTGTCAGAACACATACCTCAATGGGTCAATAAGATACAACACACAGGAGATGCTAGCCTCGTAGGACCGACACACCGGAAACTCCCGGCGTCTTCAATTTGTAGGCACATTATCGAAAGCGGCCATGTGGTTGACAGAGACACTGCCTTTCGCGTGTTGTTTAACACACAAAATACTCGCTTGTTAAAGTTTACAGAAGCAATTATGATCAATCAACGCAAGCCAGAATTGTGCAAACAGAAAGACATGTTAGTCAGCTTAAAATTACCGTGGTAGATAATTGACATTACTGTGCGAATATGTGTATATTTCAACTTGAAGGATTTATCTAATTAATCCACGTAAGTTGTGTGATTTCTGCAGTATGTACCTGACGAGATGCAGCGAAATATGCCAGGCAATAAATCGTGATATCTACAAATCATAATACTTTCTCTAGATATATTCTTCTTCTCATAGTCCATGCCGTCTGAATGTGGTGATTGTGTCTGTCCACATATCTCTCTCCCTCACACACACACACACACACCAACACACACACACACACACACACACACATGATCTCAAACTTGTCTAGCATTTTCTCTCGTGGTCTTCCATTGCCTTTCCCCCGCTCAACTTTCCCGTTGTGACGACATACTTCGGCTTTCCCCTTCTCATGATAATGTATGCGCAAAGAATGTGGACTGTTTTCTTATGATGCTAGTAACCAGTTCTCTTTGATGAGTTAACTTCTTTCATGATATATTGGATGCTCTTTCTGTCTGACTACGGTGTTCTCATTATTCTTCTATAAACCCGTAGCTTCCACATAATTTCTCACTTGACTGGTAATTGTGCGTGATTCGCTTCCGTACAAGAGGATTGGCTCAATATAGCTCTAAAGAACTCGTATCTTCATAGCCATTGATAAAGTTAAATTGCCGAGAGTGTTCTTTATCTTTTGAAATGAGCTTTGCTTGAGCTATTCCACATTGAACTTCTCTTACAGAGCTTCCATCTGCTGTTATTATAGTACCCAAATATTTACCTGCAGTTGTCGTGTTTCATTCAATTGATGTTGCATTTGGGTAGACACATTTTATAATAACCATTACTTCTGTGTTTCTGTTATTTAGACTAAGTCTTTTGATTTAACTTTCTGTTGAAGTTACTTCTATCATTTATTGTAACTCATCATCATAATGTGCCATGCCTTTGAGCGTGTGCGGTCATGATTCGCCATCTCATTCGATCACCAGAGTCGTGGATCAGATCAGTATTCTTGTCTCGACTATACCAATTGACATCTTTATATTGGTCATTATGTTTTTCATCTTGCAAAAGGCTACCTTCGCCATGGCGGTTCTTGTTCTAATCTCTCCAAGGCATCTCCAATCAGATGTTATGACTGTTCCAAGATAACTGTACCGATTTACTGGTTTAAGAATATTCCCATTTACTAGTATATTACATTGTGGCATTTCCTTCTTCCTAGTGACGACCATAATCTGTGTCTTCTTACAGTTTAATTCTAACCCTAATTGTTCACTGTGTGCAACAACCGCATCTACTAAGAAACAACTGCACTGCAAAGACATGCAAGAAACGACTACACTATACACACATGCAAGAAACAACTTCACTACACACATATGCAAGAAACAATTACATCACATAAACATGCAAGAAACAACTGCACTACAGTGCACACACGTGCAAGAAAAATGTGGTTCAGATTTACGCAGAACAGAAGAGAATTGCTGTGAATTGAGGACACCACATCACAAACACTTTCAAATTCTTGTCTCGTTTTTTGAGAATTCATGTTTCAGAGCCGTATAATGCTATATGCCAGGCATTTAAATATGTATATCTAAAGCAATTATATGTGAATTACCTTTAAATGATAATACATAGGAAACGATATGCCAATGATTTAACCTCTGGAGAGCTTGTACCTGTAAGAGCATTCATAATTTTGCATTTAATGGATATAGAGGTATCTTAAAGGTGTGTAGATGTATCTTCATCCCTGGCTTGTTCATCATTCAGTCTGTTATTGTGTAGATATATCTTCATCCCTAGATTGTTCATCATTCAGTCTGTTATTGTGAAGATACTATAAAGCTTAAGCCAGTACCATAGCAGATACTACAGATGGGGCGTGAAGTGTGATGCTTTCACATACTCTAGACCACCACATATGAGGTTAAGTAGCCAGTTTCCTTCCTCCTCTCTTTTCCTGCACTAGACAGAAAACTTGAAATATTCTGGTACCCCTGTGTAGGCCCTATGGGTTTGGGTTGACATCGGAGTCGTTTTGTCTCTGTGAAGGGCAAGATAAGGCGATAGTCATGTAGAGAGTTTGTAGTGATAGGCTTTGACGTATTCTAGATCATGGGAAATGAGGAGTGAGCAGTTTCTTGGTCACATTTCAATCTCAGAAAATTCCAAAAACTATCTGGTGTACAATTTGCAAGCTTCTGTCAACCCCAGAGGGCGCGGGAAAACTGTTCTACCACTGTTGAGGATTTAACCCAGGCTTCATTACTGGTTGGCTAGTGCACTAACCACTATACCATTGCCGATCTATTTCTTCCTCTCTCGCTGTCTCTCTTTCTCTCACCCTATCTTGCTCGCTATCTCTTTCTCTATCTCCATCTCTCTCTTTTTCTTTACTCTCCTTATTTCTCTTTCTCTCTCACTTTGTCTCTCACTTTTATCTTTATGAAACTATCTTTCGCCCACTCTGACACACTCTCTCACTAACTCTCTCAAGCTTTCTCTTTCTCTTCCTCATTCTCTCCGTGTCTCTCTATCTCTGTCTTTCCTCTCACTTTCACTTCCTCAGATCCTCTCACTCACCCACTACCTCGCCCCGTGTGTATGTGTGTGCTATTATATGCTTTTATATTTGAGGACATTAAAGACAACATGGACATGAAAATGCATGAGGCAGAAGCACTGGCCAGGGATGGAGAGTCTTCCCGGCAGCTGGTCATAAGAGCCACGTTCTGTCCGTTGTCTGGTGACTATGGTGATATTTGAAGAAGAGAATACTTTACATTTTTGTGTCTTCTGCGTAATTTCTACTTCCGCTGTTCAGTGTCGATGATGTGCGACCATACAGTAGTTTGAGATGAGGAAGAAGAAGTTAAAGGATCGGCTACACCACACGTTCTTTACCTCATGGAAAATTGCATTTGCGTGCATTATTCTGCCTGATATCTCTGTGTTGCTTTACCCACCTAATCATTTTTAAAATTGAGACCATGTTGTTTCACATCTCCATTTACTGCTATTATACACGCTGGCTGCCTTTTCTTTCATTGGTCCCGACCATAACTGCAGTTGTACGTGTTCTTTATTTTTAGTCGCTTCTTTTCACTTTCTGTGGTTTTAGTGTTTATCAGTTCTTGCAATTCAGTAATTTAAATTCTTGTTAAATGCCCACTTAGCATCACCATTGTGTTCCATGCCAAACGGCATATGGTTCATGCTTCTCCGCAGATCTTGATCTCGGATGTTCTGATCAATGCTATTGATTTTATTCATCCAAGAGACCGTCGTAGCCCATGAATTATTTCTCATTGGTCTGCGTCTGCCTCTTCTATCGCTGATCTGTCCAGTCGTCACATTTTCCAGTACTTCTCTTCTACCGCTGATCTGTCCAGTCGTTACATTGTCCAGTACTTCACTTCTACCGCTGATATGTCCAGTCGTTACATTGTCCAGTACTTCACTTCTACCGCTGATCTGTCCAGTCGTTACATTGTCCAGTACTTCACTTCTACCGCTGATCTGTCCAGTCGTTACATTGTCCAGTACTTCACTTCTACCGCTGATCTGTCCAGTCGTTACATTGTCCAGTACTTCACTTCTACCGCTGATCTGTCCAGTCGTTACATTGTCCAGTACTTCACTTCTACCGCTGATCTGTCCAGTCGTCACATTGTCCAGTACTTCACTTCTACCGCTGATCTGTCCAGTCGTTACATTGTCCAGTACTTCACTTCTACCGCTGATCTGTCCAGTCGTTACATTGTCCAGTACTTCACTTCTACCGCTGATCTGTCCAGTCGTTACATTGTCCAGTACTTCACTTCTACCGCTGATATGTCCAGTCGTTACATTGTCCAGTACTTCACTTCTACCGCTTATCTGTCCAGTCGTTACATTGTCCAGTACTTCACTTCTACCGCTGATCTGTCCAGTCGTTACATTGTCCAGTACTTCACTTCTACCGCTGATCTGTCCAGTCGTTACATTGTCCAGTACTTCACTTCTACCGCTGATCTGTCCAGTCGTTACATTGTCCAGTACTTCACTTCTACCGCTGATATGTGCAGTCGTTACATTGTCCAGTACTTCACTTCTACCGCTGATCTGTCCAGTCGTTACATTGTCCAGTACTTCACTTCTACCGCTGATATGTCCAGTCGTTACATTGTCCAGTACTTCACTTCTACCGCTGATATGTCCAGTCGTTACATTGTCCAGTACTTCACTTCTACCGCTGATCTGTCCAGTCGTTACATTGTCCAGTACTTCACTTCTACCGCTGATATGTCCAGTCGTTACATTGTCCAGTACTTCACTTCTACCGCTGATCTGTCCAGTCGTTACGTTGTCCAGTACTTCTCTTCTACCGCTGATCTGTCTGCAGAAACAAGCTCCCATAACAACCTTCCGGAAAATTTCTCGGTCATAAAAATGATGTCCCGCGTCAGATACACGCATCTGGAGATCATCTGCCACATCCTGCACCCATCTTCTCTTTGGTCTTCCTTTTTCTCTCTTCCCGGGCATATACCCCTCCATTATTGTTCTCTTCAAATTTTCATGACGTTTCAAGTGACCAAAATATTTAAATTGTCTTTGTTTTACCCTCTTTAATATTCATATCTTGCCGTATGGATACATTTGTTCTTTTCTATATAGCTAAGATATTCATAGAACCCGTCTATAACATTTATATTCAAAAGCATTAATTCGCTATTCAGTTTGTTCAATAAGTATCCAGATCTCACAGACATATGTTGCAATGGGAAAGATCATCATCATCAAGTACTCCACCAGCGAAGGCGTTCATGGCTCTCCACAGATCTCGGTCTCCGTGTTTTGAATCAACTCTGCTGATGATATTCCTCTATGCCACCATCTCAATCCGTTGAGCATCATTTCTCTTGGTCTGCCTCTGCCTCTCTTCCCCTCGATCTTTCCGGTTGTCACGATGTTCTCCAATGCCTCTCTTCTCATCACATGACCGAGGAAAGATGTTTGTCTCTGTCTTATTGTTGTATATAGTGTTCTAGTGTTATTAGCCTCCTTCAGGCAATGATTGTTAATTATTCTCACAGTGTAAAAAATTCGCAACATTCGTCTCAAAAACCACATCTCTGTTGCTTCTAAGGTTTTCCTAATTTGTTCATTTACATTCAAAGATTCGCTGCCATACAGCAAAACTGGTTCTATATAGCATTTCAGTACTCTCTTTCTTACATTCATTGATAACGACTTATTGCATAAGATACTCTTCATTTTCTGAAATACGGCTTTTGTCTGCCCTATTCTGCTCTTAATCTCTGTTGTACATCTTCCATCTGATGTTATAAGTGCCCCTAGGTATTTAAAATTATCCACTTTGTTAAGATCTTTCACTTCTATTTCTATATCACAATTTGGTGTCACCAATTTTTTTGATATCACCATTGTTACTGTTTTCTTGATATTCAAGGGTGGTCCTTTCTGTGCACTCTCTGTTACTACAATTGTAGTATATTAAAACGTCTCTACAAATCCTCTGTTTAAGTACCTTACTTTTGGGGGAAGAAAACAGTGCTAGACTGACCCGTAGGACAGCCAAATCTATGTGGCCCTAGTTTAAATCCAAGCATCGAGATTGGTCAAGTACCTGGCCAAGACGGGTGCTTTATTGAACAAAGGGATTAGTAGCCATTAAGTCAGAGAACAAAGACCAAACAGGTAGCTGGCCCCACGAGGGAGGGCAAAATTCCCGAAATATATCAATCTCCGCAGCCTAGGTATGTTGAATATGCATTATGAATGTGTAATCATGTCTTTTGATAAGGTACATATATCATTGTGTTAAATAAGAATTGTTAGAATTGGATAAATCAACGATTCTTGTAAAACGAGGGCTTGATTGATTGCCGCCACTAACCAGTCATGCTGTGCCTCGATGTTAATTTTCCTGTTCTATACATTTTCAAATGCCTCTGTTTAACGTCTATGCATTGGGAAACTATCTCACGATCAATACCTATAAATCTGCAAATATCCTATATGCTGTAGAGTTAACTCTTAAGGACATTGCTAGAACTTTCTCTCCATGCGGAAGAATAATATTATTAAGGCATCTTATAGACTATTTCATGTTGGAGAAGTAAGTCTTGCTAATCTGTAACTGGAGCTATCGTGCCATTTTAGGTACAACATTCTTGTTTACATATTAGTACGCACACAAATTGTGTGATGGACATGTAATCCTTTCATAAATATGCTAGAGAAATGTCATGTGGGATGAATATAATCTCAAGAATGAACGAAAGACAACGCATGATATTTATATTCGGATGTTCTGGCAGGACGTGCCTTAGTCCACACCACATCATTTATGTACGCACGGGGGAGAATATTATGTTCAGAAATTGCCAAAAACGTTCAGAATTATTACCAAGTGGCAACAGTATTCTAAAAATAAGAATACTTTCTACAATAGCAGCAATTGGTGAGATATATAACAGCGTTCCCTAACCTCATGCTTCTATAGCCATGTGGGAAGAAGAATATCTATTCTGGTCTTATGGTTTGAAGAGTGAGAAGAAATCAAAACCAATGGCACCTGCATTATTAATATGATGATTATCTATATATATATAAAAATCGTTGTGTGTATGTATGTATGTATGTATGTATGTATGTATGTATGTATGTATGTATGTATGTATGTATGTATGTATGTATGTATGTATGTATGTATGTATGTGTGTATGTATGTATGTGTGTGTATGTGTGTGTGTGTGTGTGTATGTGTGTGTGTGTGTATGTGTGTATGTATGTGTGTGTGTGTATGTATGTGTGTGTGTGTATATGTATGTGTGTATGTATGTATGTATGTATGTATGTATGTATGTATGTATGTATGTATGTATGTATGTGTGTGTGTGTGTATGTATGTATGTATGTATGTATGTATGTATGTATGTATGTATGTATGTATGTATGTATGTATGTATGTATGTATGTATGTATGTATGTATGACCATCACGACTGACCAAATCGAATGCCTTTGTGAGGTCGATGAAGGCAATAAACAGTGGCTGATTTTGGTCCCGGCATTTTTATTGCATCTGTCGCAATGAGAATATCATATCAATGGTAGACCGGTTCTGACGGAAGCCGCACTGTGATTCGGGGTAGACTTGATCTCCCATGACTTGAAGTCTGCGCAGGACAATTCTGGCAAATACTTTCCCAACAATACACAGAAGTGAGATACACCTATAGTTGCTACAGTCGCTCCGATCGCCCTAGTTCTTGTACAGCGTTATGATGTTTGAATCTTTGAAATCCTTTGGGACTTGTCCTTCTCGCCAGCATAGCTCTATTAGCTGTCGGTTATGTAGAGCGAGTGTGTCTTGCCCACTTCTGATTACCTCTATTGGAATCCCATCCTTACCTGGAGCCTTGCCAGAAGCAAGCTCATTTATAGCACACTTAACTTCTGTTATAGTGGGAAGTGTGTCCAAGTGGTCAAGAGTTGGCAGGGCCTCCATGGTGTTGATAGCATCATCCGCTAGCTTTGTCTCACTTGAGTAAAGCTCTAAATAGTGCGCGACCCATCTATCCATCTGCTGTTTCTTATCAGTGATGATTTCTCCAGTCAAGGTTTTCAGCGGTGCACTTCTTTTGATCATTGGACCACAGGCTTTCTGTATCCCTTCATACATGCTTCTGATGTTTCCCTTATCACTTGCAATTTGAATGGACTCACATAACTTGATCTAATAGTCATTCGCACACTGCCTGGCAGCCTTTTGTACATCCTTCCTCGCTTGCTTCAGCTCACTCAGAGTGTTACGCGTTGGTCTTTCCTTGTTTCTTAAGAGAGCTATCTTCTTTTTATCAATCAAGGGCTGCAGTATCTGGCTGTTTGCCGCAAACCAGTCCTGCCTTTATGACCATCAGTGCCGTAAACCCTTACTGCTGTTTTATAAATAGTTTCCTTAAGTTTACTCCATTTATCATTTACTATAACATTTTCTGATGTATCATTGAAAGCGTCTTCAAGTTGCTGTTGAAATTCAAAGCACTTTCCAGGATCGTGAGTGTTAATAATATTAATTCTGGGGCTAGACTTGTTTTTAGCTTGTAGATTCTCTTTGGTCTCAGTCTAACCCTTGCAACAACCAAAGAATGATCTGTATCACAGTCAGCACTGTGGTAACTTCGAGTTAATGATGTATGGTTCAGATGTTGTCTCCGTGTGATAATGAAGTCCAGCTGATGCCAATGACCGGATCTTGGATGTTTCCATGTGGCCTTATGCATCTCTTTTGCTTTAAAAAAAAGAGTTTGTAATACATAGGTTATTACTGGTGCAATGCTCCAGCAGCCTTTGCCCATTTTCATTCATGCGACCGATGTTGTAGTTTCCAAGGCACACTGGCCATGAACTCGAGTCCTTGCCCACACGAGCATTGAAATCACCGAGCATATAAATGTAGTCGGATTTTGGAACTGCCTTGATCACGGAGTCTAACTCCTCATAGAACGAATCCTTCACATCACCAGAGGAATCGAGTGTCGGTGCATATGCAGTAATAATGGTGGCAAAACCACAAGAGGTTGCCAAGCGCAGGGATAATAGTCTTAGATTTCCTACTGCTGGAATTTTAATCATTCCCAGTAGCGAATTCTTCACTGCAAAGCCCACACCGTGTTGCCTTTTTTCTGCCTGCCCTCTTCCCTTCCAAAAAAGGTGTAATTGTTTTCCCTGAGTGACCCTTCCTCAGCGAGGCGAGTCTTCTGCAGGCCAGCAATATCAATGTTAAGACGATTGAATTCGGCATCAATCACAACCGTTTTTCTCACATCGTCAATATTGGTCAAGTCAGTGGAAAATCCTGGACACATGGTTGCAAGCCGTAGCTTGAGGTTTCTATTTTTATTTTATTTGTACCTGGTGCATTGGTTTTACAGCCTGCAATTCAGATTTTGTCCTAGCCCCAAGCACTTATTGAAGCAGGCAGGATGTGGCGGATCAGTACCTAATTGGCCGGGGGCTGCCCAGCTTGAGGCGGCCGGTAGCTGATCAGTGACACCTGTAGGTGTCTCCCACCGTCAGAGGCAACACGTGGCGCCCCATGTCTACGCCAACTGGCAAGGACTTATAACCCGTAACAGTTGCCTCTCACTTTGATTCCGAGACCGGTTAAGACCAGGGATGGAGTTATTGCCTCTCCATAGCACAAAACATGGGCTAAAATAAAGAAACCATATGTTGCCCATGCAGCATGATCCCTCTCTCGGCCTGCCTAGTTCACTTCAGAGGAAAGTTAACACCTATACATCTGGAACAAGACAAGCTGCAGAAGCTGGAGGATCAGCAAAGCAATGCTCTAACTGTCCGCCTGTCGGAGCTTCGATCCTAGACCAGCTGCCAACCAAGGCTTAGGGCCTGGTCTGCCCTGCCATGACTTATTTTGTCTTTGGGTTGCATTTCCTCTCACCAGGATAAGGTTTGTACCCTCCCAATTGCGCTCTTCCGCCCGAAGCCGTTGGCAAAATGTGGGGTGTCGGGTTTGGTAAGCGCCGCCCAACATTCGGCTCTGACAGAAAGCAGGTAGTGCCGTCTACTGCCATACGGTAGCTCAGCCATATCTGACTAAGACCTGAGCTGACCGGTAGAAATTTTGGCGTACATGTTAAACAATAATGGGGGAAGCACACGGCCCGGATAGACTCCTTGCTTGATGTCAAACCAATCTGATGTCTCGCCATCTATTTTAACCGCTGCTTGTTGGTCAAGATAGGGCCTTTAATGGGTTGCACTAAATGTAATGACAGCTCATTTTCCTCATGATTTCCCCATGTTTCTGATGATGTACACATTCAAATGCCTTTGAATGAATAATCCACAAAACATGAGAATAGGTTTACATTAAATTCTCTACACTTCTCTTTTATAAAACTCATGTTGAATATGTGATCCCTTGTTTCTCTTCTTTGTCTAAATCCAGCTTGAACCATGTTAATCTCTTTTTTCCCATTTTTTACGACGTCATTCCATTATGATTGTTAGTAGAATTTTTCTTGCATGACTGATCAGGTCAAATGTTCTGTAATGGGTGCATAATTTCAAGTTACCCATTTTTGGTAATGGAATGAAAATAGTTCTCTTCCAATCTTTTAGCCATATAGCATATGTCCGTATCTTTTTACATAATGTGTGATAGATTTGTATGCTTTCATCTCCTCCTTATCTAATTAGTTCAGCTCGTATCTCATCCCATCCTGGTGATTTACAATTCTTCAGTCTCTTTATTGCCCACGCAATTTCATCTACTGAGGGTTTAGGTTCTGCCTCTGCTGCCATTGGTTCATGTATCTAATTCATATCGTCACAGTCATTCATATCATACATTCCACGCAGTATTCATTCCATCTTTCTAGGTATTTTCGAGGTTCTGTTAGGGTATTTTTCCGGTTAGCGGGGTAGGGGTATCCCCTATCAAAGGAGATATAAGACGCCTCCTTTCCTCCGTTAGTCTACGGGACACCCTTGGGCAAGGTGGAGTACCCGTTTAGCCCCCCGATCAGGGTTACGTGAAGCCATGGAAGCAGGTGGTGGATGGAGTGTGAGAGCAGCCGACAGATTGTTGTTGGTTATGGTCTTGCACTCTGCGGCGATAGGCAGATGATCTCATCAGTAGAGACAATGGCTATGGCCACCGACTAGTACAGTCACTGCCCAGAAGGAAAGCAACGGCAAACTACCTTCTGCAAAACTTGCCAAGAAACCATAACAACCATGAAAGAAAACATAATAAGAAAGAGATCTGGTGGAGAGACCCCCAGGCCAGGCATATCAGATAACACTGGGGAAGAGTGTGACGCAGGGACCAGTACTAGTATAGTAATCGTGATGACGGAGTTAATCCTGACTGTGTTACCAAGGAAATCCCCTGTGTTAGACTAAGAAACAGATTGAGAATGGCAACGTGGAATGTGAGAAGTTTGTATGAGGGAAAGCTTAAAGTAGTGTGCGATGAGATTGAGAGGTTAAACATTCACATTTTAGGAATTAGTGAACATCGCTGGAGTGGCAAGGGACATTTTACAACTGAAAATGGAAGTATTTTCATTTATTCTGGTAGAGATGTCGGAGGCCAGAGTGGAGTGGCATTTTGTTTAGATAAAACAACTGCAAAAGCTTTAATGGGATATAATCCAGTTAGTGATAGAATCCTCACTATTAGACTTAAAGGCCGTCCAAAAAACACACAACTCTCATACAGATATATGCACCTACTTCAACAGCAGAGGAGGACGAAATTGAAGATTTTTACAACACACTACAAGACACATTAAATAAGATTGGTCATAATGATATAGCAATAATAATGGGAGATTTTAATGCTAAAGTAGGTGCAGGAAGAGCTGAAAATGAGAGACACGTTTTAGGAAAATTTGGATTAGGAAATAGAAATGATGCAGGTGACAAATTAATTGAATTTTTCACAGAAAATGAGTTAACGATAGCCAACACACTTTTTAAACAACATCCAAGAAGACTCTTCACATGGAAGTCTCCAGACAGTTTTACCAAAAATCAGATAGATTATATATTAATACAAAGAAGATGGAGATCAAGCATAACATCTGAAAAACCCCTACGAAGTGCAGACTGTGATACAGATAATCAGTTATTAGAAGCAGATCTGAAATTAAAACTCAAAAAGCTTACCCGAGGACCAAGGCCACTTCGTTTTGATCTCACACAAATACCGGACGCATAGAACATAGAAGTTAGGAATCGCTTTGGGGTCTTGATGTCTGTACAAGAAGAAATGACACCTGATGAACTGGCAGTACAAGCTAGAGGTATCTTGATAACTGCAGCCAAAGATTTCATTCCGACCAAGAGAAAGCAACTTAAGCCATGGATTACATCAGACACGTTAGAATTAATAAAACAACGAAGGGAGCTGAAACAGAAAGGAGGTGAATCCGATAGCAGGATGAAGTATACATCTTTAACTCGAGAAATAAGAATGAACACAAGAAAGGACAAAAATCAATATATACAAGATTGCTGTACCAGAATAGAGCAATATCATAAGGCTGGAAGAGATTATGAAATGTTCAAGGAAATGAAGTTATTGACAAGAAATGTTCAACCTCAATTGAATGTTAACTGTGACAAGATGGGAAATCCCTTAACAGAATCTAGACAAATTATAGAAAGATGGCAGGATTACTGCAGTGGAATGTATGATATGAGTGACAGTGAGGATATGAATGAGATACATGAGCCAATGACAGCAGAGACAGAACCTGAACCCTCATTAGATGAAATTGCTTGGGCTATAAGGAACCAGAAGAATGGTAAATCACCTGGATGTGATGAGCTACCAGCTGAACTAATTAAAGCAGGAGGAGAAGAAAGCATACACATATATCATGCATTATGTACAAAGATTTGGAAATATGGTATATGGCCAAAAGATTGGAAGAGAACTATCTTCATTCCAATACCAAAAAAGGGCAACCTGAAATTATGCACCAACTATAGAACTGTTGCCCTGATAAGTCATGCAAGTAAAATTCTACTAAAAGTCATAATGCGAAGACTTAGTAAGAAAATGGAAGAAGAGATTAACGTAGTTCAAGCTGGATTTAGACAAGGAAGAGGAACAAGAGATCACATATTCAACATGCGTTTAATAATAGAGAAGTGCAGAGAATTTAATGTAAACCTATTCTCATGTTTTGTGGATTATTCAAAGGCATTTGACTGTGTACAGCATCAGAAACTTTGGGAAATCATGAGGAATATGGGCTTTCCTTCACATGTAGTACATCTCATAAAAATGCTATATCTAGACCAACAAGCAGCAGTTAGAATAGATGGCGAGACATCAGATTGGTTTGACATCAAGCAAGGAGTCCGTCAGGGCTGCGTGCTGTCACCCTATTTGTTTAACCTGTATGCCGAAAATATAATGAGAAATGTAAGAGATGATATAAACAGGGAGCCATATGATGCCCTAAATATCGGCGGTCATGACATACCAGAGATTCGATATGCTGATGATACAGTATTACTATCCACAACACAGAATGGCATAGAAAACCTAATAGCCTCAACACAATTGAATAGTGAAAATCACAACTTATATCTTAACATAGCAAAAACTAAGATAATGCATACAGATAAAACTACTATGGAGAAAGAAATATACATTAATGGGAGAAAATTGGAGGTGGTGGAAAATTTTGAATATCTTGGGTCATTGATTACGAATAATGGTGACACAATGAAAGAAATTAAACGGCGACTATCCATTGCTCTTCAAAGACTAAAACAGATGAATAAATTATGGTGTGGGACAGACAGAACTACAAAAATTAGATTTTTAAGAGCATGCATCTTTCCCATTGCAACATACGCCTGTGAGACATGGACACTTACTAAACAAGCTGAACAGCGCATACATGCCTTTGAATATAAATGTTATAGACGAGTTCTAAGAATATCTTGGGTAAAGAAAAGAACAAATGCATCCATACTTCAAGAGTTGAATATTGAGGAGGGATGGCTATTAAAGACGATAAAACAAAGAAAATTGAAGTATTTTGGTCACTTGAAACGTCACGACAGTTTGGAGAGAACAATAATGGAAGGGTATATGCCTGGGAAGAGAGGAAGAGGAAGGCCAAAGAGAAGATGGGTGCAGGATGTGGCAGATGATCTCCAGATGGGTGTATCAGACGCGGGACATCTTGCTTGTGATCGAGAAGTTTTCCGGAAGGTTGTTATGGGAGCGAGGTTCTGCAAAGGACATGCTACTGAATGAATGAATAAATGTTATGGTATTTCCAAACTTGTCACAGATAACATTTAATTGGGGTTGACATTTCCTGTTAATAGCTTCATTTCTCTGAACATTTTGTAATCACTTCCATTCTTATGATATTGCTCTATTCTAGTACAACAATCTTGTATATGTTGGTTTTTGTTCTTCCGTTTGTTCTTTCTTATTTCTTGTATTAATGATTTAAATTCAACCTTCTGTTATCGGTTTCTCCTCTCTGTTTAAGTTCCCTTCGTTGATTTGCTAATTCAAACGGAGTCTGATGTAATACATGGCTTATGTTGCTTATTCTTGGTCGGAATTAAATCATTGGCTGCAGTTATCAAGATATCTCTAGCTTGTATTGCCAATTCAGCAGATGTCATTTCCTCCTAGATAGACATCAAGTCTCCAAAACAATTCTTCACTACTACGTAGTATGAATCGGGTAGTTTTGTGATATCAAAATAAAGTGGCCTTGGTCCTCGGGTAAGCTTTTTGAGTTTTACTTTTACATCTGCTTATAATAACAAATTATCTGTATCACAGTCTGTACTTTGTGCGGTTTTTGCTGATGTTATGCTTGATCTCCATCTTCTTTGTATTTAAATATCATCTATCTGGATTTCGGTAGTACTTTCTGGGGACTTCCATATGAGGAGTATTTTCCGTGCACAATTCAATTAATTTGTCACCTGCATCGTTTCTATTTCCCAATCCAAATTTTCCTGAAGCGTGATGCACTATCGCATCACAATCTGGCTCTAGCGAAAGTTGTAAGGAAGGTAAAGGAGGAATGTGCTATTGCAGGAACATCCAAACTGCTTGGTTATGCAGATGATATAGATATTATAGAGGAAAATGAGCAAACGACATTGGAAATATTGACTCACTTAAAGGAAAAAGCTCAACAAATGGGGCTGGTTATCAACCAAGATAAGACAGAATATATGGTAATTTCAAGAGTAGGAACGGCTAAAAACTCTGGCCACATACACATAGATAATATGACCATTAAAAGAACGGAAACATACAAATACCTGGATGCAATCTTCAACTGCTCCAACATAATAAGGGAAGAAATGCAAGCTAGAATCAACTCTGGAAATAAGATATACTATGCACTACAACACCTGCTAAAATCAAATGCCCTATCTCGTAACACCAAGATCACAATATACAAAACACTGATTAGACCAGTTGTGCTGTATGGCTCTGAAACCTGGAGTACAACTAAAGGAGACGAAGCCTTGTTACAAACCTTTGAGAACAAAGTCTTAAGACGCATCTTTGGGCCCATTAGGGATACACAAAGTGGAGAGTGGAAAAGAAGAAGCAACAAAGACATTTATGATCTGTTTAAGTCCCCGCTAATCACTGGTATCATGAAGGCTAATAGACTGCAATGGCTGGGGCATATAGAAAGAATAGAAGATAATATGGAAACAAAACTCGCTTACACTCAGGAAATAAATGACCGTAGACCCCGAGGTAGACCAAGAAGATGGTGGAGAGATAATATACATACAGACCTACAAGCACTTGGAATCAGCGACTGGCAAGAGAAGGTCAACCAGAGAGACGAATGGAGACGGCTTGTATCTGCAGCAAAGAACCTCAGTGGCTCGGAATGTTAAAGAAGAAGAAGAAGAAGAAGCAGAAGAAGAAGAAGAAGAAGAAGAAGAAGAAGAAGAAGAAGAAGAAGAAGAAGAAGAAGAAGAAGAAGAAGAAGAAGAAGTGTCTCTCATTGTCAGCTCTTCCTGTACCTACTTTTGCATTAACATCTCCCATTATTATTCTTTTGTCAATATAACCAATCTTAATATCTAATGTGTCTTGAAGTGTGCTGTCAATCAATCAGATGCAGTCTCCAAAAAGAAGGTTGGCTGCAATGGATGTTCAACACTGTCTGTCTCTCGCCTTGACTGTACATTATGTCACGCTGATGTTCGTCCATCTCTTGATGTTATCTTCCCACTTGTATCGTTGTCTACCTCTTGCTCGCTTGCCCTCAACCTTGCCTTCCAGTATGGTTTTTATAAGAGTATCATGTCTTTTAACGTGGCCGAAATATTTCACTTGCCTATTCTTTATTTCTTTCTTCAACTCTCTCTTCATGCCTACCTTTTCTAGAACCTCTGCATGTGATTGTTTTTGTTTCCATGAAATACTGTAAACATCTTCAATTTCGTTCTCCTCTGCTGTTGATGTTGGTGCATATTTATGTATGAGAGTTGTGTTTTTAGGATGGCCTCTAAGTCTAAAAATGAGGATTCTATCATTAACAGGGTTATGTCAAATTAAAGCTTTTGTTGTTATTTTATCTAAACAAAATGTCACACCGCTCTTGCCTCCGACATCTCTACCAGAATATATATGAAAAGACTACCGTTTTCATTTTTAAAATGTTCTTTGCTTCTCCTAAAATGTGAATATTTAACCTCTCAGTCTCATCAAAAACTACCTTAGGCTTGCCTTTATACATACTTCTATCATTCAACGTTCCTAGTCTCACTCTGCTTCTTAGTCTGACACATGGGGTTTCCTTGGTAACACCATCGGGATTTTCTCCGTCAGCATGGTAACTAGTACTAGCCCCTGCGTCACACTCTTCCCCTGTGTTATCTGATCTGCCTGGCCTGGAGGTCTCACCGCCAGATCTCTTTCTTATTATGTTTTCTTTCATGGTTGTTAGGGTTTCTTAGCAAGTTTTGCCGAAAGTAGTTTGCCATTGCTTTTCTTCCTTGCAGTGGTCTTAGCCATTGTCTTTACTGATGAGATAATCTGCCTATCATCGCAGAGTGCAGACCATAACCAATAACTATCTGTCGGCTGCTCTCACACCCCATCCACCACCTACTCACATGGTTTCACGTACACCTGATAGGGTGGCTAAATGGGTACTCCATCTTCTTCCGCTGATATTTCCAATGGTCACGATATTATCCAGTACCTCTGATTAAATGACAAAAGAACATTGCTTCTCTTTCTAATATTTGCATATAATGTTCTACTTTGGTATACTGCTTCCAGGCACCAAGTTAAATACTCTGGACCTCTAAATTTCCCCCATCATTCGTCTCAGAAACCACATCTCAGTTGCCTCCAAGCTCTGCCTAATTTGCTCATTCACTTTGCAAGATTCACTGGCATACAGCAGAACAAGTTCTAAATAACATTTCACTACTCCTTTCTAACATTAAATGTTATTTGCTTTTCACACAGGACACATTTCATCTTCTCTCATGCCGTTTTTACTGGGCCTATTCTGTTATTAATCAATGTCACACACCTTCCGTCTGATGTTATAATTACCTCTAGATATTTGAATTTGTTGACTTGGCAAAGCATTTCCCGTATACTGTAATATCACATGTTGGTGTTGTCTTTCCTTTGACACAACCATTGTTTCTGTTTTCGTGATATTCAACATAAGTCAGTTTTTGCACTCTGTGTTACAACGTTTTTATTATTACAATGCATAACAGCTTGTGTAGATCTTTGAAATTTTCAGCTATCAATATTGTATTATCGGTATATTGTAGATTTCTTAATATTATAACCTATAACTATTTTCATGGTTTATTTTTATATCTCTCGTTATTAGTTTGATATGAGCGAAACACTAAACAGAAAATGGAGGTGGAGGGATTCTCCTGAAAATAAAAAAATAAAAAATAGAGCAAAGAAGACAAAATCAGTGGCTACTAGAAAGCTCTCAGGTAACTTCAGAGCTGAGACAGAGGCCTAAAAATACTGTGGCAGAAATTTTGTTGCCACAGAAAACTGAAGGGAAACACATAGCTCTCTTTAAGGATGCGAAGTCAGTTGTTTCAATAGTGTAGAGCAGAACCAGAACTCTCAGACCTAAGGGTGGCACTATATGAGCTATGCCAGAAATTTAAAAGGAATGTAATACAATGGATTCCTTCAGATTGCAGCATACCTGAAAATGAAAAAAAGCCGACCGGTTGGCAAAGGAAGATGGAAGACTACCTGTAGCATATTAAAACGTCCTTTCCCTTTCCTAGCATTGACGCCCTTAAAAATACCAATCCCTAATAATTACTGTTTAAGTACCTTACTTTTGGGGAAAGAAAACAGAGCCAAACTAACCCGTAGGGCAGCCTAATTTGTATGGCTCTAGTTTGGTTCACGCACCTGGCCAAGACCGGCTAGATTTTAAACAAAGGTAAAAGTAAGCCATTTTGGATCAGGTGAACAAAGGAGTCAGACACGTTAAGCCTCCCCGGGCTGGGGATGGCCGTTTAGTCCTAAAATATGTCATTATCTGCAGCAATTGGTATGTTAAATATACAGTATTAATGCATATTTATTTATTTTGATAAAGTACATATACCATTGTGTTAATATAAGAATTATAAAGATTTTAAATCAATGATTCTTGTAAACTAGAGTCTGATGGATTTTTACTACTGAGCACCATGCTGTACCCCGCTGTCAAAAATTTCCATACTAACTATTTCTAATTCCTATGTTAAAACCTCGTCTATGCATTGTGAACTATATCTCACTAGCTATGCTTAGACAATCTGCAAATAATATATGTACTATAGAGTATTCAACTCTAAAGAATATTTTCAAAAATAACTTTCTCTCCATGCGGACGCAAAATATTGATAACGCATCTTATCAGATAGACATGGTTTCATGTTGGAGAAATTGTTTGCTAATTACTAATCTGTAACTTGAACTATCGTGCCAAATTTTGGTACAACCTTCTTGTTAACACATTAGTAACTACATTGTATGTGTGGTAGACATGTAATAATTTAATAAATATGCTAGGAACTTGCCAAGTGGGAGAATATAATCCCATAAAAGAGAAAAAAAACGCATGATATATTTGAATGTTCTGATAGGAAATGCCTGCAATCTGCATCTCCTCACTGTGGTATGAGCATAAGCGAAGATTGGTGTTCATAAATTGTTTGCAATATTCAGAAGACTCGACCGTGCGGCATAAGTTAATTCTGATAACACTTCGAATACTAGCAGCAATTGGCAAAGTATATCACGGCGTTCACAAACCCCATGCTGCTATAGGTAGGCGGGAAGAACAGACTAGTTATTCTGGTTTTATGGGTTGGATAATGAGAAAATCCAAAAAAACATTGGCTCCAGCATTAGTATGTATGATTATTATTATTATCCATACATGAGGGATGTACATGTTTGTCTTTCTCGGTATGAGATTTACATATATTCAGTCATGATTGTTATCCGTACATGAGGGATGTTCATGTTTCTTTTTCTCGGTATGAGATTTACATATATTATGTCATTATTATTATCCATACAAGAGGGGTGTACATGTTTGGTTTTCTTGGTATGAGATTTACATATATTCTGTCATGATTGTTATTCATATATGAGAAATGTACATGCCTGTTTTTATCTGTATGATATATGTATGTATGTATGTATGTATGTATGTATGTATGTATGGATGTATGTGGGTCCGTTCTTTATGCGTTCGCGAACGGTCCATCCGATTGAGATGAAATTTTCTACACGTCTTCTTCTCATTCCATTGCAACCAACTGTCATAGTTTTTGTTAGTGTACTATCAGCTATTACCTTACTAAAATTTAATTTTGTAATTACATGACTGAATATAAGAAAATATAACACAAGGGACATAACTTTTAGTAGCATTGTTATATCTTAAGTTAAGTCCTCTGGCTATAGATAGACAGACAGACAGACAGACAGACAGACAGACAGACAGACAGACATCCAGACAGATCCCCGTCAGGGCCTGGGGGAAGCCGGGCCGGGTCAGACAGACAGACAGACAGACAGATCCCCTTGAGGGCCTGGGCGAAGCGGGCCGGGTCAGACAGACAGACAGACAGACAGATCCCCACCAGGGACTGGGTGAAGCCGGACCGGGTCAGACAGACAGACTGACAGACAGACAGACAGACAGATCCCCGCCAGGGACTGGGCGAAGCCGGGCCGGGTCAGACAGCCAGACAGACAGTCGGGAACGGGAACTTATATGACTACTTATATGAATTAAATGAGATGCTCCCCATCAGGGTCTCGGCGAAGCCGGGCCGGGTCAGACAGACAGACAGACAGACAGACAGACAGACAGACAGACAGACAGACAGACAGATAGATAGATAGATAGATAGATAGATAGATAGATAGATAGATAGATAGATAGATAGATAGATAGATAGATAGATAGATAGATAGATAGATTGATAGATCCCCGCCAGGGCCTGAGCGAAGCCGGGCCGGGTCAGCTAGTATATATATATATATATATAGATATGTATATATATACACACACATACTAGCTGACCCGCCCCGGCTTCGCCCACGCATTGGCGTGGATCTATATATCTATCTATCTATCTATCTGTCTGTCTGTCTGTCTGTCTGTCTGACCAGGCCCGGCTTCGCCCAGCTCCTGGTGGGGGGCATCTTATTTAATTCACATAAGTAGTCATAAAAGCTAGCGTTCCCGACTATCTGTCTGTCTGTCTGACCCGGCCCGGCTTCACCCAGTCCCTGGTGGGGAGCATCTCATTTATTTAATTTATATAAGTAGTCATATAAGCTCCCGTTCCCGACTATATGTCTGTCTGTCTAGCTGTCTGTCTGTCTATCTGTCTGTCCGACCCGGCCTGACTTCGCCCTGGCCCTGGTGGAGAGCATCTCATTTAATTCGTATAAGTAGTCATATAAGCTTCCGTTCCCGACTATCTGTCTGTCTATGTTCGGCCCGTTCCCGATAAAAATATAGATAAAATAGAAGAATAGATAGATTGATAGTAGAAAATATGATTGGAAGAGATCTATCTAAAGTAAACTTACCAAGATATCACGAACAGTCAATAAATGGTGGGCGGTGGGTTGACTGCAGAGTACTGCAAACGATATGAAACTAACTTTCTCTCACAAAAAATTACTTTTTTTTAACGAACGAAAATCTTTCGCAGGCCCGTCCTACATTCTGCCCTTCTTCTCTATTTCCTCTCATACATTCTTTCATTCAACATCTCTTATGAAGCAATTCTTTGGAAAAGTAACTTTTAACATGATCATCATAAATACCCCATGTGGGTGTAACGTGCCATAAATATGAGAATGTTAAAAAAAATTAATGTGCTGTTGAAGAAAAATAAAAAATGAGTTCGTAAATTTTCACTATTTAAATAGATGCATTATTTTTATGAAAACTATGAAAATGCCTTAAAGATTATATCATTATTTATTATAACTCATATGTCTGTAAATAACTATAGACAAAGAGTTTATACATCTTTAAAAACAATGCAACAGTCTATATATAAAATAATAGCAATGTTATTAAAAGTTATGCCCCTTGAAATAACTTTTCTTATGTTAAGTCCCCTCGCTATATATAAATTAGAATGTAAATTTTAATATTAAATTTTAGTAAGTAAATAGCTGAATGTACACTAAACAACTATGACAGTTGGTTGCACGGGAATGGAAAAAAAAACATGTAGAAAATTTCATCTCAAATCGGATGGACCGTTCGCGAACGCATAAAGAAAGGACCCACATACATTGTGTTTATATATATATATATATATATATATATATATATATATATATATATATATATATATATATATATATATATATATATATATATATATATATATATATATATATATATATATATATATATATATATATATATTCTGTTAATGTTTGTTACTATTACTGGGGGGAATATACATTTTATGTGACTCCTGTGGAGACATGATGAGATGATGTAAGAAACCTTGTACATGTCAGTACATAAGAAGACAATGTTGAATAGCCTGGGCCTAATGCTGATTATAGCGAGGGAAAGACGACGAGGCATTAGAAACAACAGAGGTTATTTATAGGTTATTCTCTTCAAGAATGAGAGATACAATATCTACATGTTTGGATGGAAAGAATAGCTTTACTCATCTAAACGTCCCAGTGACAACATAGAATATAATATTGAGTTTGAAAATACCTTACTCACAATATGTGCTAGAATAGCTAAACTACAAGCGACGAGGGACATTGAAACGTTGACAACCAACCCCTTTCACCTTTCTCTTTTTTGTTTGTAATTGTGTTATAATCATGTTACCATACCACAGTAGGTTCATGCTCGTGTTGTATACTTTGTCATCCATTTCTATAGATAGTAGCAAATGGTGGTTTGGATTTTGTTGGATGTATCACCAATCAGGATCCTGGGTTAAAAGCCTGATGAAGGTGAGTAAGGACTAAATGTCCTACACCCATAGTCTGGACCAATACATCAATGTTTACTGCTGCTCTCATTAGCTGCTAAAGCAACAGACAATTTCTAAGACGACTGACTGCGTGATTGATGAAGTCCTACTTCAGTAGGAATATCCAAGATGGACTTCAGTATCTAACAATCGACAAAGATGAAGATCTACAGAGTAACTGACAACAGTGTATCGTCTGCTGCTTCTGAGAAGTGCCACCGGAAGCCTCCTTACTCAGCAGAATCAGTGAAACTAGGGGATAATCCTACCAGTTTAATAAAACTAACAACAGTGAGAACCCTTCAACTGTCGGTTGGATTCCCAAGTTGATATCCAACAATGGATACGTCTTCGAAAGAAAGTCTCACAGCAGCAAAAGTCAAACATAAGGTTCAAGACATTCCACACCAAGCTCTAGATACGAAAACCAACTCAAATAAATGGGGAAGACACTGAACTACACCAAGATAACCACAAGGTCAACACAAGGCAATAATCTGAACACCAACTGAAAGACTCAAGTCATCAACAGCAGGTTATATACCTGACTACCAACTGAAATATACCATAACAACAAGTTCACACAGGTCCTACACCTGAATACCAACCCAAAAACACCGAATGAAGCTAGTGGAGTAAATATGTATACACACGCAGCAGAAAAATCATTGGACTGTTTACGACTCTGTTTGTGTACTGGAATTATTCATCTTCGGATACATGTATGTGCAGATCAAACCTGGACATAGTCACAGATACTACCAATAATGACTCAACCATATATATTTCTTCGCTGGACTAGATAGCAACGACTAACTCTTTGCTGGTCCAATGTTAGCCTAAATGCCATAGGTTATAGACTCGCGACTTGGTGGGTGTAATCTTCGTGAACAAAATTGGCATTCGGATATTAAAAGCCGAAAAGCTGAAAGAACGTCAACTTTTCATCAGACATGGTGATACAGGGAATAACCGTGTGCCAAGCCTCAAGATACATCTCCGGAAGGTATGAATAACCTAAGGCCTCAATTTCACAAAGGCACCGAGCCTCCTTGCAACAGAGTATTCGAAAATTCTAGCCCCACGGGGGGGATATGTGATTGTGTAAAATTTCTATTCTTGGATTATGGAGTATGATGTGCACCAGCCAATTACCAGTGGATATACATATTAGGAACACAACTGGGTGCAATTATTTCGGTACCCAGATAATGGGAATAGGATCTAATATACATGGGAGATGAACACTAAACCGTACAACAAGAGAGTAAAGGTCAGTAAACAACTATTTAATTAGTTTACTATTATGTAATGAATATAGTGTTTAATTTTTTGAACACGTGCCAATGTTGTTTTTTTTTATAAATCATTAAGGATCAATGGTGTTGGGAACCAACTATGTATTGGTGGGTTTTTGAAGATTGTTGAATTTTGAAGGAACAGGGGATTGCACTTTTAATGTGTCTATGATCTGTCATATTTCATCCCATGCCTGTTCCAGTATTTCAGTATGGTCAATATATGTTTGTGATTGTAGACTGCTGTCTTATTTCATGTAAATGTATACCTATATCATATTTCAAGTGAATGTATACATATGTCAAGTGAGACATATTCAAGTAGCTCACAGTGGTCAATACATTGTCTGTTTGTTACTACAGATTTCGATTTAATGCCTGAACTGTTTGTCCAAAATTGTTGATGTTTACGTCAAGTCCAGTGTTTATATTTGTTCAACCGTGGTTGTTTATATGTTGTAAACAATCAATATCCTCTAACACTATATAAACATTAGAGGGTGATGAAGTGGGAGGGGAAACCTACACACGGATACCATTGTTTCAAGGATTGAAATGTTTTCTCCTTGTATTTGTGGTAAATTTCCCTGATCACCTTGCATTCTAACAGTGACCAGAAAATCAACTAAATCCCCTAGACACTTTTAATAAAATATTCCCTTAGATTAAAATCCACATCCCACACTACCTCAGCCTGATATAGACATAACCTATGACGAAGCCAAGAGATGTATCAAAAGCATTTATAGAACCAAGTAAAATTAGAACACTCAGGTGACCAGAAAGATGATGCATATTATTAACTCAGACGAAAAGAACAAGTTACCATCTATAGACTACGGACAGAACACAATAGACTGAAACACCAAATGTTAAATAAACTACACATAGGAGAAATGATAAATTTAACTGTGGAACTGGAAAAATGAAAGCTAAACATTTCTTGTAGGAGTGCCCAACATATGCATAACTGAGAAAAGTATTTTGGTCTACACCCATTCCATCATAGAACCAACTCTATGGGAATATCTACAAGCTTAAGTTGACTGCTGCTTTCTTTGCATGTATTCATAATGGCATCTGAAGGCGAACGTAGAAAAAAAAAGAGATTTCGCTATGAATAGTAATAGAGAATAAATCAGGTGCCGTTTTCGACATAAAGCAAATGTTTTATATGTCCTCCCTTCGTAATCCCCTTAAAATGATGTGTACACCTGGTTCGTTTTCTTTAAATCTCATTATATTTTCACTGTATAAATAAAGGACATCGTGTGAGAGAATGTCTGAAGCCTTTGTTTATTTGACTAGACAAATAAATCTCACAGCCATTCCATTTCTTTTTATTTAGAATCTTCCAGCTGTCAATATAAATATTTATAACACACACACGAACAACCGCACGCGCGCACGCACACACACACACACACACACACACACACACACACACACACACACACACACATACACACACAGAGTATTACCTCTTTAATTGTGTCTGCCTGTTCTTTGTCTTTCATCTGCAAAAACAAAATACAACAATTATAACATGTCATCGCACATTTTGAAAATATCTATTACTGTTTTAACAGTGTTGTGTGCATAAGAGACACGGACGGTAAGCAGACCAGCTGAGAAACATCCAATGGCTGACACATTTTTTAAGGAAATGCAAAATAATGCAATGGACGGACCGAAATACCAACGAGAAAGACCTAACAAAGAAACAATAAAAACCATTAACTGATTAGAGCTATTTGAAGTTAATAGTTAAGATTTTTTGGCGCATTATGATTAAATATAGCTGAACAAAAGAGTGTCAGAACACATACCTCAATGGGTAGACGAGATACGACACACAGGCGATGTGAGCCTCAGCCTAATGGGGCCGATACACCGGAAGCCTCCAACGTCATCAATCGCAAAGCACATCCTCGAAAGCGGCCATGTGATTAACAGAGACATTGCCATTCGCGTGTTGTTTAACACACAAAATACTCGCTTGTTAAAGTTTGCAGAATCAATAATGATCAATCAACGCAAGCCAGAATTGTGCAAACAGAAAGACATGTTAGTCAGCTTGAAATTACCGTGGTAGACAATTGACATTACTGTGCGAAAATGTGTATATTTCAGCTTGATGGATTTATCTAGTTAATTTACTTTACGTTGTGTTAATTCTGCAGTATGTACCTGACGAGATGCAGCGAAATATGCCAGGCAATAAATCGTGCAATCTATTGTTTGTGTCTTCGTTATTCAGATTAAATATACGTTTGAAAACTTAATGACAACATGACAAATAGACAAACACCTAAATGGCTTACTCACATGGTATAATCGAGACAAGAACACAAGGTGGTAGAACACCCAAATAGATAGACGGAACAATAAACAAAGATGGCTCTTGTAATCCTTTAAAAACACACAAGAAGAAAATTATCCACCTTGGAACAAGTACCCTGCTATCTGGAAAACGGTTATGTGCTTGATAGAAACAATACGTTTCATGTATTGTTTGGCACACACAATAGAAGAATTTTGGGATGCAGAGGTGTTTCAAAGGTACCAGGGCCAGATTCTATACTAACACGTCCTCGCCGTGCATCCTGGGCAACAGGTCCTTTCGGAGTCCTGGCGAACGTAGTAGGATTGCTGATTCTTCCGAAGCCGGAGAGAATCTGCCTGCACGGCGAGGAACCAATAGTCTGCACACCAATAAGCCGGACATAGGACAACGGATACTCACGCAAACCTCAGGTCCGGTATGACATCACATCGATGATGGACAACGGGATATCTTCATCCGACATACGGGACCTTGCGCTGGAGTTCAAAGCCAGCCAACACAAGCATGAAGAATGTTAAGATATGCTGAAGCTGTTGCGGTCCGTGTGGAGACGCCATAGATGTGTAAGCACAAAGACATGATAGTCACTTTAAAATTACCATGGTTCTCATCTCTCATCTCATCATGTTCCTCTTGTACCTTGCGGTGTCGAGGTGAAGTATAAACTTCGTGAGAGTGCCCGGTTATGAGCTTCGTATATCGACATTCCCATGGATTCTGCTATTCCCTCCGTCCAACGTTTACGTGGTCGGCCTCTTCCTCTGTTTCCCTCTGGTCTGTACATCATTGCTTGTTGTGGTATGCTGTTGTATGGTAACCTACTTGCATGGCCAAACCATTTGACTTGCTGCTTTCTAATAAAATCTAGTGCTGCTTTAACCCCTACTTTTGTCCTGATTTCTTCATTTCTGATCTTATCTCTTCTTGATACGTTGAGTATTCTTCTCAGGAACCTCATTTCTGTTGTGATTTTTCTTTTCTCTTTTTCTGTCATTGTCCAGGTTTAGCATTGGTAGCACAGAGTTGGTAGGAAGATTGTGTTGTAAAGTGCTTTCTTAGTAGTTATTGATACATTTTTGTTCTTTAGTATTGGTGCCATTTGTCCAATGAGTTGATTTGCCTTATTGCACCTATTTTCGATCTCGTCTTCTGATCTGCCATTTGATGATATTATACTTCCTAGGTACTTGAAACTCTTTACTTGTTTCAAGGGATGTTCGTTTAGGTGAATTGTTGCTGTTTGTTCTTCTTTAGTAATAGTTGTCGTAAGTCTTCCTTACTTACTTTCGTGTTGTCCCTGGAGTGTGGGGAATCAACACTACATTTTTATTACCCCAATATTATTGTCCTAGAGAAACCACCAGACTCCGTCCACAAAACTCCGTCGGTCTGCAAACACCTCTTTCTTACTCTCACTCACCCTTGTATCTTGCCCCCTCTCACTTGTCCCCAACATAACATACTCCACAACTCAAGCTTTAACAAATAGATACAAAATAATTTATTAAACCAAGAGTATAGGTGTGAGAGGTGTGTGTGTGTGTAAAGTGTAGAATGTGTGTCGAATATTTCTATTGGGTGCGGACATAGACCAGGTAGCTGAAGAGCCCAGCCCTATCATCACAGAAAGGATCACACCATATCCTCATTCATTCCACGATGACCTCACCCAGGTATGTGTCCATCCTGATAGATGTAGATTTCCACCGGTGGCTGTTTGATCACTCAAAAGAACTAGTCACAGTCCGACCCTAAATCCTGTCTGGATCACACAGTTATTATATGTCTAATTTGTTCTTATACTTATAACACCCTTGTCTAGTGAGGACACGAACATACTGTTTTTTGAAATAAATGTACTTCCTGTCTCAAGTGTCTACTGTTCACAAGACCATTGTTATACTAACTTCCTAATCAGTTTATACTGATTTATTCCCATGTGATGGGGAATAACTGTATCTCTTTGTTTGTTCACCTGTCGTGTAAAACATACTGCCCACTGGTCTTTTCCCAGGTGGTGTAAAAGAAATTCACTTTCTACTATTCTGTTCCCAAGTGATGTTTGAAACATTAATTTGACGATTGGTCTTCCTCCAAAATGGTGCGGAGAAAACAATTTCTTGTATTCTGTTAATGTGTGACGTTTGATAATCCCTCTATGCTTGTTCCCGTAAACCCTTTTTAGCATGGGCTAAGTGCAAAAGATGTTGACCAACTGCCTGCACCAAGGTCTCCATTCTCAGTGACTTGAGTGACCTAAAGGAACCTGTCAACGAGAGAACAACACATTTGGTGATAGCAACTGTCCCTGACCTCCATTGGGGGGGGGGGATGTCCGCCTCACTCAGATACATGACAGTGAACGAACTCTGTCATGGGCATAGAGTTCTTCACTCCTGTCTGCAGTGGGTTAAGATCAGGACAGAGCAAAATGTAAAGTGTAGACCCCCAGCAGACCTCACTGGAGATCCCATCATTGTACATTCTCCCCATCCAAAATCTTCCCCAATATCACCCCACTACACAATTCTCACTAGCAGAGCTAATTCTATTCATTACTCTAGCTAGTTTTACCGAGGCTACTGCTTATATTAACTAGGCTTAAATATACTCTCTACAATACCTTTAGCACAACTGCATCACTCCTGGATGACATCTATAACTTCTTTCTAAACTATATTTCTAAGCTTCTCCACATTATTTATAGCTAGCATAATCTTTAAAATACCTTATGCCATTCTGACTCAAATCCTGAATTGAATACGCCATTCGCATAAAGACATGGGTTACATAAAACCAACACAGGCGATTCTATTCACACGGATCAAGCCAATTTTCACTTCTGCACACATCAGCTGTCAAAGTCACATTAGTTGTCCTCAAATCGTGTTTTTTGGCAAAGGCTTGAATTGGTCATGTGACTTTTTGATGTTAACAAAGGTGGTTCAAGGGCAGATTATCCATTTCTGAATAAATTCTCTCCCTTGGGTTTAATCAATGTCACAAGAGTAGATTATCTCCCCCTTTTTTCAACATATGCCTACAAATTTCCCTCTTGTGGGGACTGTCAAAGACGATTTTCCTGTTTGATGTTGGAGACCTCTCAAGGTTAGCGGTGTCTTTGATCTAACTGGTAAACAACTGCAGCTGTGCATTCCGACTTTATTGTTTTTCTGTCCCGGTTAAAAAACAAATGTAGCTTTGCACACAGGCCATGAATATGACCGTCTGTATTGTCATTATCTGGTTGATACACAGTGAAATCATGACAATAGTCATTACCTCTGTTTTGTTTGTGCTAATTTTCATGTTATGTTCCCTACACATTTCGTTTAGACTATTCATGTGGTGTTGTAATTCAGCTTCTGATTTTGCTATTAGTGCTTGGTCGTCCGCAAACAGGAGTTCTCTAATGGTTAGATTTGCAGATGGTTCTTCTTCTGTGTTCTCGTCACGCGGTATTCTTGCTGTCTCTGCTTGGCTGGTTTCTTTACATATATTGTCTATATATGTTATGAACAAGAGAGGGGACAGGACACAACCCTGTCGTACTCCAGATCTTATGGTGAAGGGTTCTGAGTGTCCTCCAGTTGCTCTCACTTTGCATTCACTGTTGTTGTATAAACTTCTACATAGGTTTGTTAGATGTGTGCTCACTCCATATTGTTTAAGGATTTCCCACAGCTTGTTTCTATCTACCCCTTTGAATGCCTTTTCTTGGTCGACAAAGGCTAAGTAGAGTGTTTCATTGAATTCGATTGATTTTTCTATAAGTTGTCAAGAGCAAAAATGGTGTATGTGCATCCTTTGTTTTTCCTAAATCCAAGTTGCGTTTCGCTTAGCTGGGGTTCTAGAGTAGTTCGTAATCTTTTTTCAAGAATTTTGCACAATATTTTCCCAGTATGACTCAACAGTGAAATGCCTCTGTATTGTGTGCAGTCTCTTTTGCTGCCTTTGTTTTTCCAAATTGGGATAATTATGGCGTTTCCCCAGTCTCGTGGTGTCTGTTGTTCTACCCAAACATGGTTGAATAGTCTATGTAGCCAAGCTGTTCCTACTTCTCTTGCTGCTTTAATTAGTTCATTTGGTATTTCATCCTGTCCCGGTGATTTGTTCAATGGGGCTAATCTGATGGCTTCTATAATTTCTTCTTTTAGTATGTCTGGTTCTAGTTCTTCGGTGACATCTGTGTAGGTCTCTTGAATTCCTGTGACATCTGATGGGATGTTGAGAAGTTGTTCGAAATACTGCTTCCATCTTATTAGGATCTGTTTTTGTTCACTTATTGGTTCTCCATTTTCGCTGTTAATTATTTCAGTTGGGTCAAAGGGTTCTCCTCTGGTTTGCATTGCACTTATCTTTTTGTAGAAGTTTCTAGTTGCCTCCTTGTAGTTTGTATTTAGGGTTTCTCCATACTCTTCCCAGTCTTTTTGTTTTTCCCTCTTTACTATTCTACTCACATGTCTTCTCGCTATTCTATATTCTCTGTAATCACATTCCTGTTTGCTCTTCAACCACTTTTTATATTTTTCCTTTTTTTCTTTTACCGCTTTCTTTACTTCTGCGTTCCACCAACTTGTTATTTTCTTTATCCGTGTATTGCGTTTTTCGTTGTTCCGCACGTTATTTTTGCAGTATTTAAAATGCTTGATTTGAACATCTCCCGTTCTTCTTCCACTGTTTTTCTTTCTATAGGTAATTTTACAAAGAGTTCAGTTAGTTCTTTCTCATAATTTTCCCTTACTGCCTCGTCTTTAAGGTTTTTTAAGTTTACTGATTCGCATGACATGTATTTTCCTGCTCTTTGTTTTCTTCTTCTGACGGTTCTTATTGTGGCAACGACTGCTTTATGATCTGTGTTTATACTGAAATTGGGCACTGCCCTTGCATCTAATATATTTCTCTTTCTGTTATTTCTTGTTAATATAAAATCAATTTGGCTTTTAGTATCTAGATCGTTCCATTTATACCAGGTGTATACTTGTGAATCTTTATGTCTATAGAATGTGTTTGTTATATAGAGGTCGTGTTGGCTGCAAAGCTCTATCAGTCTACTTCCGTTATCATTCCTTTCATTTTGCTGATCTCCAAATGCTCCCAGATGTTTTTCTATGTCCACTCTGTTATGTCCTAGTCTTGCATTGAAGTCTCCCATAACTATGATGGTGTCCTGCTTATCTATTTTATTTAGCACATCATGTATGTCTTCGTAGAAGTCCTCGCATTCTTGCTCATTATTGTTTGCATTACATGGTGCGTATATCTGTACATATGTTGTAATTGTTTGTTCTTTTATTCTCACTGTTATGATTATTTCTGATATATATTTTATTTCTAGTATTCCTCTTGCTAGCCGTGGTTCGATGATTGTTCCCACACCGTGTCTTGCCCTTTCTTGCTGTTCTACTCCAGAGTAAACAAACGTGTAACTGCGGTGGAGCTCCTTGCATCCTTTCCCCTTTGTTCTGGTGCCCGCTATTCCCATCAGTCTAATTTTCCTCTCCTTCATTGTTTCTATAAGCTCTTCTTCTTTAATATTGACACCACAGACGTTCATTGTGCCTATTTTTTTTAATTGCTGATCTATCTCGTAGTCCATTAACATTGCCGGGTCGATAGCCGTTTGGGTCAGTCCGTTTATTCTTCTTAGTTTTTCTACGAGCAGTATGAAGATCCCTTACCGGCTTGCTAGGCCAGTCGCAGGTTTAGAACACTAATCTGACCACAGGGAGTCCATCCCCTATGGCGAGCCATAGCCCCGTTAGCCCATGACCTCGCGGTCATGGTTGCCCGGTCTGCACCACGTGGAGGTGGGGGTTGACTTGTGTAGTCTGCGGGTCATCGGCAGGCTACTAATTTTCGCTCTTCACCCCTCCTGGGAGAGGCTAGCCGATCCTAACCCTGCTGGCTGCAGGGCCAGGCGCATTCCACACCTTACAAACCCTGGTTACCATGGTTGACAGTTTAAATTACCGCAGGCATATGTGGCTTGTATATTTCAGCTTCAAGAATTCATTCTTTTGCTGTTTTATTTTGGGTGACTACTGCAGTATGGCGGCTGGGATGGTTTTATCGTTAGGGGTTACGCTGATAATGTCATGCGCGCGGTAGGGCGAGATTTTCACACCTACATTCGTCGCCCAATAAGAGAGAGAAAGACTACAAACCTATTCCATCGTGCATTTTGGTAGTCAGGTCTTAGTCAGATATGACTGAGCTCCCGTATAACAGTAGACGGTATTACCTGCTTTCTGTTAGCGCCGCCCAACGTTCGGCGGCGCTTACCAAACCTGACACTCCACATTGTGCCAACGGCTTCGGGCGGAAGAGCTCAATTGGGAGGGTACAAGCCTTACCCTGGTGCGAGGGATTTGAAACATAAAGACAAAATGTCATGGCAGGGCAGACGAGGCCATAAGCCTAGGTTGGCGGCTGGTCTAGGATCGAAGCTCCGACAGGCGGACAATTAGAGCATTGCTTTGCTGATCCGGCAGCTTGTCTTGTTCCAGATGTAGAGGTGTTACCTTTCCTCTGAAGTGAACCAGGCAGACCGAGAGAGGGATCATGCTGCTTGGGCAACACATGATCTCTATATTTTAGTCCAGGCTTTGTGCTATGGAGAGGCAATAACACCTACGTTATTATGCCTTTTTAAAGCACAAACTATCGTCTGTCAAGACGGCAAGGTGCCAATGATGATGATTTTGGACTAAAATCCGATGGTCCCAAAACATGGATATAATTGCTAGGCAATAAATTGTGCAACCGTTGCTTCAGTCTTATTATTCCAATTAACTTATTGTTTGAATCTGTGATGTTAATAAGTGACTTTGAATAATTAAGACTCGTATTTACACAAATTCACTTATTAGGGAACCTCTGTGGCGAAGTGGTCAAGACGTCTGACTGGCGCTCCGAAGGTTGTGGGTTCGATTCCGGGCTACATCTTTCGGTCCAAGAGTACCCTTTTCCTCGGAGATTTAGCATAGGATCTGCTTTTAAGAAATCTGCTCTTAATCTCTGATGCACATCTTCCATATGATGTTATTATTGTCCCTAGGTATTTAAAGTTACCCACTTAATTAATAATTGTGCCTTCTATTTTTATTTCAAATTATGTAATCTTTTTCTTTGATATCACCATTGCTACTCTTTTCTTGATATTCAAGGAGTGTCCTTTCTTTGCATTCTCTGTTACTACAATTTCCAACAATTGTAGAAAGTTGGCATCCTCCGACATCAATACTGTGTCATCTGCATAACGTATATTTTTTGTGTTGATGAGTATACTCCGATGAGTATTCATGGCTTCTCTTTTGTCTCTTTCATTATTACTACGCTATAGACGGAGAAGAGATCCGGTGACAAAACTCATTCCTGTGTTACTCCTAGCTCTATTTGTTCATAATTGTCCTGTTTATTTCATATTTTAATTGCTGCTACTTGATTCCAGTAAATATACTTTATTAATATGAGTTATTTCCCAACAATGTTTATATCTTCCAATAATTTACTCAGTTCATCATGTTTCACCTTATCAAATACCTTGGTATAATCTATGAAGAACAAATATATGTCTTCCTGTATCTCTATTGATCTTATTGTTAGTAATCGTGACGTGTACATCGCCATGGCGAAGGTAGCCTTTTGCAGGATTTTAAAAAAAAAACATACTGACTATTAAAAAGATATAAATTGAAACGAGAAAAAGAGTGTCTAAGTGCTTCATAGAACCTGTACATTTGTATGGATGTGAAGCGTAGACAATGGGCAGACAAGCTGAAAAACATCTTATGGCTGTGGAAATGTGGTTTCTGAGGAAAATACAAAGAATACCATGGACAGACAAAAAACAAAACAAAAAAACAAATGAAAAAGTCCTTCAAGAAACAAATGAAGATCGTAAACTGGTTAGAGACATTAGACGTAGACAGTCAAAGTTGTGTAGGCATGTTATGACAAGAAATTAATTGGAGAACTTGGTGACAACTGGCAAGATCAAATCGAACAGACCAAGGGGAAGACCGAGAAGTAAATATCTGGATGACTTGGCCACGTGGTATGGTCGAGACAAAAACACAGAGCTGATCTGAAACTGGTGATCAAGTGAGATGGCAAAACATGACTGCCCACACTTATCGGCATGGCACATGATGGATGGATGTGTACATTGCATTGTTTTATAACTTTTCCTTCTACAAACCCACGCTATTCTTCGCCAATTTCCATTTTTATTTACTTTGTTGTCCATTTCATTATAATTCTGAGTGGAAGCTTAGTGACATGAAACAGAAAACGACAGAGGAGACCGGCTGATGCAGTTCTGTGAAGAAAACAATCTTATTATTTGTAACACAAATTTCCAACATAACCCTAGGAAATTGTATACGTGGAAACGCCCTTGAGATATAACGAGAAACCAAACTGACTACATTATTATTAGAAATAGATTTAAAAACAATGTTTAAAATGCCAAAACATACCTTGGTGCTGATATCAACCCTGACAACAATCCTGCAGTCTTAAAATTACAAATAAAACTTAAAAACACAGGAATAAAGACATCGAAGACAGCTCAAATAGATATATCAGCATTAAAATAACCAGACATAAGTCAACTATACCTGATTGAAGTAAAAAGTAAATACAATAGACTAATTTTTGACAGTATGGAACAACATAAACGTGAAAATCCCGAGGATAAAATTAATACAAAATGGGAATGTGTAAAAAATCAGTATACATATTGCAAATACCACCTTGCCTGTGAAGGTAAATCAGAAAAAAACAACAATTATGGATAACCGATGAAATCTTGAGCACGATGACCCAAAGAAAGAAAGCAAAGAATACTCCAGAATATAAATTAATAGACAGAGAAATACGTCAGATGTGCAGAGCTGCCAAAGAAGAGTGATTGCAGAAAAAATTGCAAAGAATTAGAGGATCCAGAAACAAAACACAAATCGAAAGAATTGCAAGAAAACAAAAAGGTTTACGAAGAAGAATAATAATATAAAAGGAACAAAATTGAGAAATTATAATTGATAATATTGACATGATAAAAATAAGATGGACAGAGTACACAGAAGAGTTATTCTGGGACAGCAGGGTCAATCAATCAACATTGTATAATACTCAATATGGACCAAACATATTAAAGGCTGATGTATATTTTGGCACCTTGCCGTCTTGACAGACGACAGTTTGTTACATTGTGCTTCAAAAAGGCACAATAACTACAACCCATGGCGGTGGTGAATGTGACTGTTAAGGCCAATTCGCGCTGTAAATGTTCGTCCACAGTGGATGCATGTGAACACATGGTCATTTCCACCATCATGCACCAGCTTACATGCCACACGCTCGGTGTGTGACTTATCTGCAATAATTTTCTCCTTTGTCTTTATTCCATTTCTGATGTTTGCCCTCCATGCAATACGTTCAGCGGCGACTTGCTCCCAATGTGCATTATCAATGCCTGTATCAATCGTGCCCCGCTTACACACATCTTTGTATCGTAGTAGAGGCCGACCCTGAGATCTCTTACGCATCTGTAATTCACCAAAACAGATGTCCCTTGGTATTCTACCATCATCCATCTTCCTAACATATCCTATCCATCTAAGTCTACGAAGCATGGAATAAACCAACACGCAACCTGATCTTTCTAATACTTCAGTATTTGTGATTTTGTCTTGCCACTTAATACCAAGTATTTTTCGCAGATCACCGCATATGAAAGCTGTTTAAACGTTTCTCCTGGTGTGAGTAAGTTGTCCAGGCTTCACTTAAATAAAGAATAATACATGCTTGATAGACACGGACTTTTGTTTTGGCACTAAGCTTCCTGTTCTCCCATAATCTTTTGGTTAACCTGTTCATTGTTGTTACTGCCTTACCAATTCTGATGTTTATTTCCTGATCTAGGGATAATTTGCTATTAACCTCTAATCCTAGATATGTAAAATGGTCTACTATCTCCATTTTGACGTCGTCAATAAAGATTGTTGGTACCCTATGTGCACCTTGTGACATAATCTGTCTTCTTGTTTGTAATTGTTCAATCAAATTCAGAACAAGCATTGGAGAATGCAGATTGTAGACGTTGTAATTCTTCCTCAGAGTGGGTCATAATTGAAAGACGCCTCCTTTCCTCCGTTAGTCTACGGGATACACTTGGACAGGGTGGAGTACCAGTTTAGCCCCCACCCCTCCGCCCCCCCCCCCCCCATCAGGGTTACGTGAAGCTTTGGGAGCAAGTGGTGGATAGAGAGTGAGCGCAGCCGACGGGTTGTTGTTGGTTATGGTCTGCACACTGAGGCTTTAGGCAGATGATCTCATCAATAGAGACAATGGCTATGGCCACCGACTAATACAGATGGCCACCGACTAGTACAGCCACTGCCCATAAGGAAAGTAACGGCAAACTACCTTCTGCAAAACTTGCCAAGAAACCGTAACAACTATGTAAGAAAACATAATTTCTGGCCATACTGAATTTCATTTTATAACGTAAGCACACCAGCAAATTACGTTTTATGTAGACATCTAGACTTGTTCTAGTATGTGCTATTAAATTTAGCTTCCAGGTTTATGTAAACTGTTTAGGGACGGGGGAGGGGGATTTATAGGGAGGAAATACGAAAGGGGGGAAGGTGACGTTCTGAAAAAATGGTGAAAGGTTGCATCGGCCAAAAAAGGTTTAGACCCACTGGTGTAGAACATCAACAACTTTGGGAAATCATGAGCACAATGGGCTTTCCATCACACGTAGTACAACTCATAAACATGCTCTATCTAGACCAGGGGTCACCAAACTTTTTTCATTCCTGGCCGGATAACTGACAAAATGACGAGCGCGGGCCGGATACTCACTCCGTACGATACTTGCGCTGGTTCCCCTGGCTAAGGTCTTATGGACACACTTCGTAATCCTGTATACCCGCATTCGAAATACAGCTGCGCGCGATTTAGAAGCAGACCGCGTTGCGCTGGTTTTTTACGCTACGGTATGGGTTCTGGTCGTTCATAATTCAATGGCAAACTACTGAACGTAAACTTGCCAAGACGTCAACAACAGCAAACAAAGCTGTTGTTGACTGCAAACGTCCTGTAAATGATATTCATCTAACTTTAAAAATACTTGCAAGGCAGAACAAAAGCTCTGGGAACGCTACGGTATGGGTGCTGGTCGTTCAGAATGCAATGGCAAACTACTGAACGTAAACTTGCCAAGACGTCAACAACAGCAAAAAATGCTGGTGTTGACTGCAAACGTCCTGTAAAGGATATGCAACTAACTTTAACAATACCTGCAAGCTCTGGGGGAAAAGACGAAAAGCTAAGTTAATAATAGGTGAGTGGCGTGCAATGCGAAAAAAAATAATACAAAGACAACCAACATATTTATTTACTAAAAAAAAGTTATCAAAGAAGGCGACGTTAGCAAAAAGATGGTTACATCAGACCTAGAGTGCACATATCAGAATCTCACAAACTGAGCAGCAAAACAGGTTAGTGAGATTTGTGAAACTGATATTTGGCTTTCAAGAACCATCAATGTTTGGTTTGGAATAGCTGCATCCAATCAAGAGAATTACTTTCAAATGTTCATCAATCAATCTCGTTCCATGTGTTGACTTCATATACTTCATTTATAAAAAAAAAAGTTTGCTCACAGACATAAGTTGTTCCAAATACTGATGCCATACCAGCGGCAAATTTCTTCAGTTTCGGAATCTCAACATCAGGTAAGCAGCGGTAAATTTTAGAAAGTTTTCCTTCTCTGTGCATCTCTTTCAACAAGTCATTTGCTTGCAAATCAACGAGCTCCAACTGTAGTTCAACTGGCATACCATCAAGGTTACAATCAAACGGATTCTGGAAAAGAAGAATGTAACTCTCAGTTCTGTCAAGATCTTAAAATTGCCCCCCCCCCCCCCCCAAAAAAAAAAAATGTTCTTCAAGTCAAGAATAGTTTTTTTCGGGAAATCGACGTTGACATCTTCGGCGATTGTAGCGCAAAACTCGTTCAAACAGTAAAAATTAGAAAAGTTTACTCCTTCCAGTTGTGCTTCACATAATGACAGCTTTCTCCGAAATCCTTTGATGATCCTGTAGAGATCACAGCAAGTTATCCTTTCCCTGAAGTTTCAAATTCAGTTCATTCATGTGGGATGTGATGTCGACCAAAAATGACAGCTTTGACAGCCAGGTAGGATCTGACAGCTGTAGATCAGCTCTATTTTTTTTCAGTGAGGAAAACATCTATTTCGTTTCGGAGCTTGTAAAAACGAAACATGACTTTACTGCAGCTGAGCCACCTCAATCATGTGTGATAAGGCAAGTCATAGAATTCAGAATCAGTTTCTTCAAGAAAAGCCTTTTTCAGACGATGATTGTGTGCTTGTCCCCGAATGACGTACACAGCAGAAATGACCGGTTTCAGTACACAAGAAATATCTAAGTCTTTCAGACAGGGTGTTTGCTGATGTATGAACAGAGCGCGCGGAACTTGCAAATCTTCCCATTGAGTCCTAATCTGCCCCATCAGACCCTTCCTCACTCCAGCCATGATGTTTCCTCCATCAACTGTAACACCTCGAAATTGATTCCACTGAAGGTTATAGTCTTGCAAATGTTTTTCCACTTCCATGAAAATGTCTTTTCCAGTTGTTGTTCCATGCATGATGCAAACGGATGCCAACTCTTCCGTTATCTGAAAGTGCAAATTGACACCACGAATGAACACAAGAAGTTGTGGCGTACTCGAGAGATCAGTAGACACATCCAGCGCCAGAGACTACCACAAGTTCCTAGTTTTCTCGCGTATCTGTAGCACTATGTTCTCTCGAGTTCTTCTGTTCTATGCACAACTGAACTTGCTGAAAGGCTGATTGTTCCAAACAAATCGGCTTTCTCAGAACACAAGTCTGATTCCACCATAGACTCTTTTAGGAAGTTGCCATCAGTAAACGGTTTCCCTCGTTCTGCCATCTTATGCACTATTTTGTAACTTGCACGAGGCACATATTCATTTTCAGCACACTTTCTAGTGTAGAGATTTCTTTGTGTTTCTAAACCACGTTTTATGGACTCATTTTTCTCAGAGCGAAACTTTCCAGAAAACTTTGAATATCTTGTTAGATGTTTTGTTTCGTAGTGACGCCGAAGATTGTACTCTTTCAAAATGACAACACTTTCGCTGCATATCATGCAACTGATTTTCTGGTCCTTTGTTTCCACAAAGAAGTACTTTACTCATCATCCTTCATTGAAAACGCGACACTCGGCGTCCACTTTTTCTTTTCTTAGTAGACGTAATAAATGGTGTAGTACACGGGATCTGAACATGAAAAAGACAATGCATTAGAAACATATTTAAAATCCTATTGAAAGACAAGAAAAGCAGAGGAATTGGGGTCATTGGTGAAGCTACGGCTCATCAAAGGTACATATAACGTTTATAGATACCTTTGGTAATGGCATTTATCTCATAATAAGATTTACAAACTATATAAATCCTCCTCCTTGGCACCTTGCCGTATTGACAGACAATAGTTTGTGCTTCAAAAAGGCATAACTATTACCCATGGCGGTAGCGAATTTGACTGGTAAGGCCAATTCGCACTATAGATATTCGTCCACAGTGTGTGCATGTGAACACATGATCATTTCCACCATCATGCACCATCTTACGTGTCTCACGCTTTGTGTGTGACTTATCTGCAATAATTTTCTCCTTTGTCTTTATTCCATTTCTGATGTTTGCCCTCCATGCAATACGTTCAGCGGCGACTTGCTCCCAATGTGCATTATCAATGCCTGTATAATCATGTCCCGCTTACACACATCTGTGTATCGTAGTAGAGGCCGACCCTGAGATCTCTTACCCATCTGTAATTCCTGTGGTATTCTACCATCATCCATCCTCCTAAGATGTCCTATCCATCTAAGTCTACGAAGACTGAGCATGGAATAAACTGTCACACAACCTGATCTTTCCAATACTTCAGTATCTGTGATTTTGTCTTGCCACTTAATACCAAGAATTCTTCGCAGACACCGCATATGAAAGATTTTTAAACGTTTCTCTTGGTGTGAGTAAGTTGTCCAGGCTTCACTGCCAAACAAAAGAGTACTAAGAACACAGGCTTGATAGACAGGGACTTTTGTTTTGGCAGTAAGCTTCCTGCTCTCTCAGACTCTTTTTCTTAATCTGTTCATTGTTGTTGCTACCTTACCAATCTGGATGTTGATTTCCTGATCTAGGGATAATTTGCTACTTACCAATGATCCTAGATATGTAAAATAGTCTACCATCTCTAGTTCGGCGTCGTCAATAAAGATTGATGGTACCCTATATGCACATTGTGAAATAATCTGTGTCTTCCTTTTGCTAATTGCTAAACCGAATTCATAACCAGCATTGGAGAATGCAGATAGTAGACATTATAATTCTTCCTCAGAGTGGGTCGTAACTGCAGCATCATCTACAAAAAGCAACTCTCTGATCAGTACCCTCCTAATTTTTGTCTTTGCCTTCAATCTCTGAGCATTGTATTGGCCGCCATCTGAGTGTGAATGAATGTATGTACCACCATCCTGATCACGAAAAGCATATTTCAGTAGAAGTGAAAAGTATATTCCAAAGAGGGTGGGAGCTAGTACACAACATTGCTTAACGCCACCCTTGATTTCAAACTCTTCAGAAGTTGCATCATGAAACTTGATTATACCCTTCATGCCTGTGTGGAACGATTCCACAATGGACAGAAGAGTTGGTGGGCAGCCAATCTTCTTTAGTGCCTTGAACAGACCCTCACGACTGACCAAACCAAATTCCTTTGTGAGGTCGATGAAGGCAATAAACAGTGGTTGATTCTGTTCACGGCGTTTTTCTTGCATTTGTCGGATTGAGAATATCATATCAATGGTAGACCGGTTGTGTCAAAAGCAACACTGTGATTCGTGGTCGACTTGATCTCCTAGGACTTGAAGTCTGCGCAGAACAATTCTGCCAAATACTTTTCCAACAATACACAGAAGTGAGATACCCCTATAGTTGTTGCAGTCACTCCGATCGCCCCTGTTCTTGTACAGTGTTATGATGCTTGAATCTTTGAAATCCTGTGAGACTTGTCCTTATCGCCAGCATAGCTCTAATAGCTGGTGGATTTGTAGAGTGAATGTGTCGTGCCCACTCTTGATAACCTCTATTGAAAGCCCATCCTTACCTGGAGCCTTGCCAGATACAAGTTCACTTATAGCACACTTAACTTCTGTTATGGTGGGAAGTGTGTCCAGGTGGTCAAGAGTTGGTAGGGCCTCTATGGCGTTGAGGGCATTATCCGCTAGTTTGGTCTCACTTGAGTAAAGCTCCAAATAGTGCTCGACCCATCTGTCCATCTGCAGTTTCTTATCAGTTATGATTTCTCCATTCAAGGTTTTCAATGGTGCACTTCTTTTGATCATTGGACCACAGCCTTTCTTTATCCCTACATACATGCGTCTGATGTTTCCCTTATCACTTGTATTTTGAATTGACTCACATAACTTTATCCAATAGTCATTTACACACTGCCTGGCAGCCTTTTGCACATCATCCCTAGCTTGCTTCAGCTTACTCAGAGTGTTACGCGTTGGACTTTCCTTGTTTCTTAAGAGAGCTATCTTCTTCTTTTCAATCAAGGGCTGCAGAGTCTGGCTGTTTGCCGCAAACCAGTCCTGCCTCTTATAATCCACAGTGCCGTAAACCCCTACGGCAGTTTTATAAAGAGTTATCGTAAGTTTACCCCACTTTTCACTTACTGCACACTTTTCTAGTGTATCAGTGAAAGCGTCTTCGAGTTGCTGTTGAAACTGAAAGCACTTTTTAGGATCGTGAGTGTTAATAATATTAATTCTGGAACTATATTTGTGTTTAGCTGTGTAGATTCTCTTTGGTCTCAGTCTAACCTTTGCAACAACCAAAGAGTGATCCGTATCACAGTCAGCACTGTGGTAACTTCGAGTCAAGGACGTATGGTTCAGATAATGTCTCCGTGTGATGATGAAGTCCAGCTGGTGCCAATGGCCAGATCTTGAATGTTTCCATGTGACCTTATCCAGCTCTTTTGTTTTAAAACAGGAGTTTGTAATACATCAAAATATATAAATAGGGCCGGCCTAAATAAACAGTTTAAGAGCAGGGTTTGTAAACGGGGGTTCCGATAGTAGCAGCCAGGGATTCCCCCGAAACAGTCAGAAATCGTCTACATGCAACATCTCTGCCCATCTGGTTTATTACATAAAGTAGGACAAACACTTGGATCATCGCACATAGTTTCTTGAGCAACGTAAACATTTGCATAAGGACCTCCTCCAGCAGAAATGTTGAAAAACACTGGCCTAGAGACCAGCTCGATTAACACCTTGACCGGGAATTCTTCTGAGCTGGGGATAATATTTTCGTAACAACACGATACTTCTATGGCATATTTATGTTATGTTTGCTATTTTATTGCCTCTATTCACACTTGTAGTTCACTTACCTATCACTGTAAAAGAAATCCTTGTTACATACCTATAATATGGATGACTGGCATAAAGAAGTAAATATTTCTGTAGCATAGGACCTGTGTTGACAGCCGGACGCATCTGGGCGAGGGAAATTGCGTGTTAGTTTGTTGCCATGAAAACCATGGTAACGTTTGAGCGTAGGCGGCGCTACCACGAGCCGGGAAAAGTCATGGGATGACACGAAATAAGTAAACATTACAATAAACAAGAAAATCTAGATGCAATAATGTATAATTGAAAATAGTATATTTCAGACACATAGCAGCCAGAAAGTCTCCTATTATTCTAAACATAATATTTACATTTAAATTGTATCACAACGTCTCGTGTTCTATACGTTATATCAAGCACGTTCGATTACCATCGGCGGGCCGGATGAAATGACGTCGCGGGCCGGAACCGGCCCAACGGGCCGTAGTTTGGTGACCCCTGATTTAGACCAACAAGCGGTGGTTAGAATAGATGGCGGGACATGTGATTGATTTGACACCAAGCAAGGAGTCCGTCAGCGCTGCGTGCTGTCACCTTATTAGTTTAACCTGTACGCCGAAAATATAATGAGGAATGTCAGAGATGATATAAATAGGGAGCTATATGATGCCCTAAATATCGGTGGTCATGAAATATCGGACATTAGATATGCTGATGATACAGTATTACTATCCACAACACAGACTGGTATAGAACAACTAATAACCTCAACCCAAAGGAATAGCGAAAATTACAACTATATCTTAACAGCGCAAAAACAAAGATAATGCATACAGATAAAATTATTATTGAGAAAGAAATGTATGTTAATGAGGAAGAAGTGGAGGTGGTAGAAAATTCGAATAACTACGGTCATTAATTACCAAGAATGGTGACATAATGAAGGAAATTAAAAGACGAATATCTGTTGCTCTGCAAAAACTAAAACAACTGAATAAATTGTGAAAGTTGGAAAAAGGGGGGGGGGGGTTGAAACAAATTACAAAAATTACATGCATCTTTCCCATTGCAACATACGCTTATTAGACCTGGACACTTACTAAACAAGCTGAACTGCGCATAAATGACGCAGTAAAATACAAATGTTATAGACGGGTTATAAGAATATCTGGGGGAGAAGAACAGCAAAGAGGTGTAGCCATTATATTAGATAAGCAAACATCAAATTCTGTCAAAGGATATCATGCTGTGTCAGACAGAGTCCTATTAGTAAAATTAAACGGAAGACCTTTTAAAATAAATGTCATTCAAGTATATGCCCCAACAAGTGAAAGCAGTGAAGAAAGCATAGAGGAATTTTATAATGACGTGGAGTCTGCTTTGAAGAACGGCAAAAAATCAGAAATAAATATCATAATGGGTGATTTCAACGCAAAAATAGGACAGCAAGGCGATGGATGCAGTGTAGGCAACCATGGTTTGGGAGAGAGAAATGAAAGAGGATACAGACTTGTAGAATGGGCAAAAGAACAAGAAATGGTTGTAGGAAACACCTGGTTTAAACAGCATCCTAGAAGATTATGGACATGGAGGAGTCCAGACAGCAGGACTAAAAACCAGATAGATTACATCCTGATTAGCAAAAGGTTTCGAAATGCGTTAACAGTCGTAAAAACAGTTCCAAATGCAGACTGTTACAGTGATCACAGATTAATTACAGGCACATTGAGGGTAAAGTTAAAGAAAGTCAAGTATACAGCAGGAAACCCTAAATATGACTTGTGCAAATTGAAAACTGACAAAGAAATACAAGATAATTTTAACATAGAAGTAAAGAACAAATTTGATATATTGTCTGATCTAGAGATCCTGTTTCAAGATGTAGATGATCAATGGGAAACGATGAAGAATTCAATCAGTTGCGCAGCAGAAAAAACTATTCCAAAAGTAAAGAAAGTGGGCCGTAAGACATGGATGACTGAAGAAATTTTACAACTAATGGAAACAAGAAGACAGAACAAAAATAATCCTGCCAAATATGAAGAAATTCACAGAAAAGTGAGAACCGTATGTAAGGAGGCAAAAGAAACATGGCTTGAGAAAAATTGCAGAGAAATTGAAAAACAACACAACAGTAACAATGCGAAACTAATGCACAAAAGAATTCAGGAGCTTACTAATCAAAGAACACGTACATCAGCAGGCTGCCTAAAGACAAAAGATGGAAGAGTCATAATAGAAAAAGATCAGATATTACATGAATGGTCAGATTACGTGAAAAACCTGTATGACGATAACAGAGACGAACAGTATGATGTTCAAAATAATAATGAAGGACCAGCAATTTTGAAGATGGAGGTTCAGAATGCTCTTAACCATATGAAATCTGGCAAGACCCCCGGTTCAGACAGCGTCACAACAGAAATGATTAATGCTTTAGAAGAATATGGAATAGATCAAGTTACCAGTCTGCTTAATACAATATATGATACTGGAAATATACCTCAGGAGTTATGTAATTCTGTATTTATTGCAATCCCAAAGAAATCAGGAGCCTTGGAATGTGATCAACATCGAACAATTAGTATAATGAGTCACATCACGAAGATTTTGCTAAGAATTATCATGCAAAGAGTTAGGAGGAAAATACAACCTGAAATAGGAGAAGAACAATGTGGGTTTGTGGAAGGCAAGGGTACCGTAAATGCTGTGTATATACTGAGAAACATAATCGAACGTTCTATAGAAGTAAACAAAGATCTACACCTTTGCTTTATTGACTACACAAAGGCTTTTGATAAAGTGAGACATGTCAACATGATAAGGATGCTTGAAGATCTACAAATTGATGGAAAAGATCTTAGACTTGTAAAAAACATATATTGGAAACAACAAGCTGCCATAAGAGTTGATAATGAAGTAAGCCAATATCAGCCTATTAAAAGGGGTGTGAGACAGGGATGTGTAATGTCTCCAGATCTGTTTTCCCTGTACAGTGAAAGTATTTTCAGAAATATTGAAGATATGGAAGGAATCAACATTGGGGGACGATGCATCAATAACATTAGATATGCAGATGATACAGTCTTGATTGCAGACAATGAACAGGACCTGCAAAATTTAGTAGATGCGATTGTTACACACAGTGAACAACTAGGGTTAGAATTAAATTGTAAAAAGACACAGATTATGGTCGTCACTAGGAAGGACGAAATACCAACATGTAATATACAAGTAAATGGGAATATGCTTCAACAAGTGAGCAGGTACAATTATCTCGGAACAGTAATAACATCTGATGGGAGATGCCTTGAAGAGATTAGAACAAGAATCGCCATGGCAAAAGTAGCCTTTAGCAAGATGAAAAACATACTGACCAATAAAAAGATGTCAATTGAAACGAGAAAAAGAGTGTTGAGATGCTACATAGAACCTGTACTTTTATATGGATGTGAAGCGTGGACAATGAGCAGTCAGGCTGAAAAACATCTGATGGCTGTAGAGATGTGGTTTCTGAGGAAAATGCAAAGAATACCATGGACAGCCAGAAAGACCAATGAACAAGTCCTTCAAGAAACAAATGAAGATCGTAAATTGATTAGAGAAATTAGACGTAGACAGTCAAAATTTTTTGGGCATGTTATGAGAAGAAATGGATTGGAGAATTTGGTGACAACTGGTAAGATCGAGGGGAACAGACCAAGGGGAAGACCTAGAAGCAAGTACCTGGATGGCTTGGCCTTGTGGCATGGTCGAGACAGAAACACGGAGCTGATCAACGACTCTGGTGATCGAGTGAGATGGCAGAACATGACCGCCCACGCTTACCGGCATGGCACATGATGGATGGATGGATAAGAATATCTTGGGTACAGAGAAGAACAAAAGAATACATACGACAAGATCTGAATATTGAAGAAGGTTGGCTACTAAAGACGATAAAACAAAGAAAATTGAAATATTTTGGTCACTTGAAACGTCATGCAAGTTTGGAGAGAACAATCATTCATGGGTATATGCCCGGAAAGAGAGGAAGAGGAAGGACAAAGAGAAGATGGGTGCAGGATGTGGCGGATGATCTCCAGATGGGTGTATCGGACGTGGGACATCTTGCTTACGACCGAGAAGTTTTCCGGACGGTTGTTATGTGAGCGAGATTCTGCAAGGGGCATGATACTGATTGATGAATGAATGAATGAATGAATGAATGAATTAATTAATTAATTAATTAATTAATTAATTAATTAAAGAATGCATGACGTGAGAAAAGTTTTAACAGTTTCATTATTTCCGACATTTCACATTATTTTCCCTGCATATATAGATATATATATATATATATATATATATATATATATATATATATATATATATATATATATATATATATATATATATATATATGTGTGTGTGTGTGTATATATATATATATTATATATATATATATATATATATATATATATATATATATATATATATATATATATATATATATATATATATAATATATGGATACATATACGATTATGTTCATTGAACACGAGGCTTACCTGGTTGAGCTTAATTTTTTTAATTACTCGGCGCATTCCAGTTTCTTTCTCTGTGACCAACAGCACTTCTGTCCCACCAGCTTTATGCAGACATGCTGTGGATTCATACTGCTCCATTATCGAGGTTAGATCACTTGACATGTGCCTTAAGCAAGGATACAATATAATATATAAGATGAGTATCGGTTGCGTTAGTGTAATCGCCAGTAGGTTATGATTATAATGTCATGATCACGGTCGAAGAATCGTTCATCGTCCGCTAAATGAGGGAAAGGATGGCCACCTATTTCCCCCCCCCCCCCCCTTTCATTCTTGCCTACAGAATGTGATGGTTCTAGCACTTTTCCGAATCATAGCTAGTTCATTCTTCGGGACTTTGTTAAAATCGTTAGATGTGTATTAAAAGTGCATTAGACGGAAAGAAAAACAAACAAGATCTATGCAAACAAAAACACAATAATTAAGAACTTTAAGGCAATCAAAAATTTTAAAAATGAAATAGTTTGGTCATGTAAAAATCCAGGAAAGTATATAAAAGATCATTATGAAGGCAAGTGTGATGGTGAGGAGGAAAAGAGAAAGACGACAACGAAGATATATCGAATATGTGACAGATAATTTACATGTTGACAGCAACAGAGACAGGACAACAACAGAGACAGGACAGCAAAATAGCCAGGAGAGCAACAGAGATATGATAGTAACAGAGACAGGACAGCAACAGAGACAGGACAGCAACAGAGACAGGACAGCTGGTTTGCGATAGAGAGAAAGTTGGAAATCTGTTGCGTGGGTGAAGATCTGCACATTACAAGCCACTGGATGATGATGATGATGATGATGATGATGATGATGATGATGATGATGATGATGATGATGATGATTATGATGATGATGATGATGATGAGATGTTAATTACAGAACACATTTTCTTGGTGTACAAAGGGCTCTAGAGCATTGGTGCTCAACATTTTTTTGGCCCATGCACACCTTCAACATATGTCCAGAATGTCATCCCCTCCCCCTTGTATTTCCTCCCTATAAATGTCCACCCCTCTCCCCCGCCCCCCCCCCCCCTGCCCGTACACAGTATTCGTAAAAATGGGAGCTAAATTTAATAAAACATACTAGAACATGTCTAGACGTCTACATACAACATGATTTGCGGGTCTGCTTGCCTTATAAAACGAATTTCAGAAAGGTCAGAAGTACAGAACCATAAAGTATGGAGAAAAAGTCAATATCAAGCAATCGGTTCTTGTATTAACGCAATCTTGAAATAATCTTAATTCTCCTTCCCCCCCCCCCCCCACCCCCCCCATAGAAACCCTAAATTCAGGGGAATTCCCGACCGGTTGAGAACCCCTGCTCTAGAGATTTGTGACTTTCTGTGACATTAATTTTGGGAAAGCGAACAAAGAAGCTCTGGCTAGAGAGCCAATGGTAGATAGAGAGTCAGGTGGACGGATTGTATACTATTCACAAATACTCACTTTAAAAAAAAAAAAAGACACACACACACACACATACACATACACACACACACACACATCACACACACACACACACACACACACACACACACACACACACACACACACACACACACAGTAATCTAGAAAAGACATTAAGCTCAAGATTTGAAAACCTCAACTTTATCGAACGCTGATTGGTTAATGTGCACCATACGTCATTGTCTTTTTGGGAATATACAGACAGGCAGGCAGGCAGGCAGACAGACAGACAGACAGACAGACAGACAGACAGACAGACAGACAGACAGACAGACAGACAGACAGACAGACAGACAGACAGACAGACAGGTAAGTAGGTAGGTAGGTAGCAGGCAGGCAGGTAGGCAGGCAGTTAGATAGGTAGGTAGGTAGGTAAGTAGGTAGGTAGGTAGCAGGCAGGCCGGTAGGCAGGCAGTTAGATAGGTAGGTAGGTAGGTAAGTAGGTAGGTAGGTAAACAAACATAGATAGACCGGCAGACATAACAACAGATATATTATAGATAGATAGTTATATGAGTTAATCCTTCACATCTGTAAGCAGGAACAGATGTACACGATATTTTGTTCAAGCGGCTAAGTAAACCTGATTCCGGCCTTGAGTGCTTGGAAATGATTTCCGGATACGTGGATTCTAAATTATTCTCCACCCGTTCTGTAACAATTAAAGATTCAATGAAACTATTTTCATTTACCATGACTAAGAACTGGGCACAGAGGCCCATCTTCAATTCTGCAATTGTTTCAATGCTGTGCTAAAACTTGCATCATTAAAGTCACAACACATGTCCTGTGGAGCCAGGGGACATGAGAATAGGACGACTGGCCATACTAAACGATGACTTAAAATAATGCACTGGAATGCGGAGGGAGTCATCAACAATAGCAAATATAGCAGCAAAATAGAATTAGAAAAAATCTTGGACCAAGAAAAAGTAAGCATATGTTGCTTGCAAGAAACTCACCTCAATGAAAATATAGCCTTCAAAATCTGAGGCTACCAGTGTTACCGATCTGACCGAAAGGACAGGCGAAAAGGTGGGATACTGACCCTTGTAAAAAAATAACATCATGGCTTCCCAAATCGAAGTCTACATGGAAGGGGCTGAGTATCAGACACTTAAACTTAAGACAGGTAATACAGACCTACATCTGATCAATTACTACTGTCCAAGTGACCGCCCACAGGCACTGGACACACTACCATTAACAGAAAAAATGATTGTGTGTGGCGATTTCAACAGCCACTCGCAGAGCTGGGGCTATGATCACATGGACCAGAGAGGAGAGAGACTGGAAGACTGGCAGGATGAGAATAGATTCATCTTGATTAACAAGCCGTCCGACCCACATACTTTCTACTCGAGATCATGGCACTCTACAACTACACCTGATCTGGCTTTTCATTCACCAGACCTGGAGTGGAACCTTACACGAATTGTTGGGAAACAACTTGGTGGCAGTGACCATCGGCCAGTTTTTCTAACCGTAGAAAATGAGCTTGTAAGTGAAAGCAGCACCCTCTCGAGGTGGAACTACAAGAAAGCAGACTGGGCAATGTACAAGCATCGCACCAGCATACTGGTTAGAAACCTGAACACTGAGAAAGACATAAATAAAGTAGCTGAAGAGTTTGGGAAATGAATACTACAGGCAGCGCGAGAAACAGTACCAAGAGGAGCCCGTTAGTTAGTTAGTTAGTTAGTTAGTTAGTTAGTTAGTTAGTTAGTTAGTTAGTTAGTTAGTTAGTTAGTTAGTTAGTCGACAGATCATCCTCATTGCACATCGCACCATTCAGTCCATAAGTGCTCGGATCCCCTCCTCAGCAAATCCCGCAGCGTGTAGCGGCTAACGACGCCAGTTCTGTGTTGGTTTATCAATCTTCTTTGGCTTCCTGCGTAGTGTTCTTGTTTGGCCACCCCTCTTTTAATTTGCTGATCTCGCAGTCTGGCCATTGTTGTAGATTCACAGTCATCACTTGGTTCTCGCAAAAGTCTTACTTCTCGTAGAGCATTCAGAATGTCAGCCTGGTCCATGGCACGTCCGCCCTCCACAGTAGCCTCACCTGCGAGCTTGTCAGCCCGCTCATTTCCTTGTACTCCCGCATGCCCTGACACGAAGATGAAACTAATGTTTGCCAGCCGAGACCGCTCCAGAGGCAGCAACCATTCTCTTCGTATCGACCCCTCCTCTATCCTCTTGATCATGTTCATTGAGTCGCTAAGGAAACAAGCCCTAGTGAATGTCTGTGTCTCGAGTCATGTTATTGCTTTACTTACTGCCATGACTTCCATGGTCAGGCTACTTGTGGTTTCAGTGAAAGTACCAGAGTCCTCCTTCACAATTCTCCCTCCGGCCCGAGCTGTAAAGGCTCATGAGCTTCTCACATGTCGGACGACCGACCCATCTGTGTAGATGACCGCGTCACTGTCTAGCGAATTCTCGAAAATCAACGCTTGTACTTCAGCCTCAACAGCAGCCGGATTTTCTTGTCTGCATTTTCTATCTAGTTAGATGCAAACTGAAAACGATGTGCAGAAGTCTGTTGGCACTTGCACCCACTCCTCGCCAGGTTCTAAGTCCTCAAGTGAACACACCTGTTGAAGAATGTCTTCGGCTTGACCCATCCACGACCGTCCTCTTTTAACCTGCTGCTCTTTACCTTCCTAATTTCACTATGCAGTGGATGTTGTGTGTTTGCGTTAATTCTGAGGTAGGCGCGTGCCCTGCAAACTTGTATTCTCTCTTCAATGGTTGGAAAATCAAGAAGGTAGCGCATCGCCCTGCATGCTGTATCTCTTGTACATCCAAGAATAATGCGCATAGCTTCATTCTGTATCCTTTCCATCCTTTCTATCTGCTTATGGCTGAGAGTCAGGATTGCCATTGCATACTCCAAAACAGACATGACCAGCCCCTCGCACAGAAGACATAGATGGCGCTGCTCACAGTTTGCTGCCTCCATCTCCCGCATCGCTGCCAACCCCCGCTTGGCCTTTGTTATCACCTGGTCTATGTGCACATTATAAGCAAGGCTTCGATCAAACCGTATCCCCAGGTAATTCATTTACTGCGTTCTTTCCACCGTCTCTGAACACAGCATTACAGTTGGTATTGGAGTGTTGACAATATGATTATTCAACGAGAACCAAGTCACTGTTGCCTTTGTTGGGTTGACCATTGCCCCAGCTTCATCACACCAAGTACTTATGCGATTGAGTTCGGTTTGTAGTTCCACAGCAACCTTCTCTCTATCGTCACCCTGACGATACACTAAAACATCATCGGCATATGCCAATGTCCTGCCAGGTCCAGTGATCTGCTCACTGGTGATTCTCACTGTGTAGGCGTTGAACAGTACCGGAGATAATGGTGATCCCTGTGGTAGGCCAGGATATATTGTTGTTGGTTCCGAAGTCCAATTGCCACATTTAAAAACTACTTTCCGTTGGAAGAGGGCTGCAGCGATCCAACTAAGGAGGAATGGACTTACGTTTAGTTCAAGAAGCTGAAACATTAAAAAATCCAGTGGTACTCTGTTGTATGCGCTCTCAAGATCAATCGCTGCAGCAACGGTTTCAGTGCCTGAGTGGAAACCTTCATAGACATCATGGGCAAAGACTGCTGCATTGGTCCAGGTTTCTCTTTTTGGACGGTACCCACCCAGGGTAGGTGGGAAAACACCTTGCCTCTCTAGTTGGCTTGATATTTTCCTGGCAATTACCTTCTCCAGCAGCTTGCCTATTGTATTCTGCATGGTTATAATTCGATATCCCTGAATTTTTTTGTGGTCTTTGTCAGGCTTCAGCAAGGGAATCAGATAGCTATGTAACCATTCCTCCTTGATGCTAGTACTCCCTATACTGTTGTTGTACATGTCTGCTAGTTTCTCTAGCTCATTGTCGGTACACCTATTTATGTCGTCGTATCTTATGCCATCAGGACCTGGAGCACTGTTTTTTGATCGTCGAAGCACAGCCTTGATTTCTTTCACTGTCACTGTGTCTTCCTCCGAAGTGTTCTGGGCCTTGCATCTGTCTGAGGTGACCTCCTTGGCCAGATTTCGGCCTCCCATGTCTGTCTGGTTGCTCTGCTTAAGGTAGCGTTCAAAGAGGGCTTTGCCCTTGTCCTCATCAGTCCTCTGCCAGATGAGGTCAGCACCTTGGAAGTCAGAAATGCTCTTATTCTTGACTACACCACTCATGCTTTTATGTAGTCGCCAGAACAATTTCAGTAACTTGTCTGTGCTTACCCTTTGACACACCTCTGCCCATTTTTCGCTTTTAACCACCATGACCAGTTTTTTGAAATAGCTTACTTTTGTGTGCATCGCTCTTTCTAAGTGCAAGCAGGGACTAGGATGACCAGCTCTGTTCTTCTTGGCATTTTGCCATCTCCGTACAGCACTACGCTTATCCACCCAAGCCTTCTCCACCTCGAAACTCCACCACGGTGGCTGCTGCCAGCTTTTTTTCCTGCCCTGAAACGTTCTGCGCTTGTCACGTCTTATTTTACTCACCATATCTTGCCCTGTACTGTCATACTGGAACGTCTTTACCTTTAGCTTGTGCTGCCTGGTTCTGCCTTTCTCCACCAATATGCTGCAAATGTGGTGGTCGCTGCCATAGTCTCCTAGGACACCCCATCTACACACTGTAGTGAGTGAAGGTGAAACTAGCGCCAGATCAATAGCAGGAGCCCGTAAACAATATAAACACTACTGGAGTAGTGAACTGGAACAGTTGCATAATGATGTGGAAGTGTGTAGAAAGCAAGTAGAGGCCACACCCAGCCAAGAGCACCACAATAAATTCCAGCATGCAAAAGCCAAATTTCAAAGGGCCAAGCTGCAGACTAGACGGAAAAGCTGGCAGGAGAAAACGGAGTGTCTGAACTTTGAAAGAGACACAAGGAAATTGTGGAAGCTAATAAAACAGCTTAATGACGAGGGCACAGGGAAAAACTCAAAAATTTCGCTAAATAAAGATGGAAAAATCTTAACAAGAAAGCAAGCAGCTGACCATTTTGCGGACTCATTCGCACAAGATAACAATATCAAAATTAGTCCAGAGAAACAACAAGAGATTCGAGAGAAACGACAACATACAGGACAGAAGGAAATAGTACATGAGGTTCTGGAGGCACCCATCACAATCAGCGAACTGGAGCTAGCCATATCAACACTGAAAATGAGAAAGTCACCTGGAGCTGATGGTATCTCCAATGAAATGATCAGGAACCTAGGAACAGAGGCCAAAACAAAGCTGTTGCAGATCTTCAATAACAGCTGGACCTTAGGCAGTGTTCCACAAGCCTGGAGAGAAGCAATCATGATACCCCTCCTAAAATCAGGGAAAGATGGTTCCATTGCCTCTAGCTACAGACCAATTAGCCTCACCAGCTGTCTCTGCAAAACACTGGAGCGCATCATCAATCACAGACTGCAGTGGTACATTGAAAATAAAAACATCCTTGTGCCACAGCAGGCTGGCTTTAAGCAGTGCTACTCTACGGAAGATCAGACAACCTACCTCTCTCAAGAAATTGAGGATGCATTCCAAGAGAAGAAGCTGGTGCTTGCGGCATGGATAGATCTGAAGAAAGCCTTCGACAGTCTGGAAAGAAGGTCTGATGAAGAAACTGAGAAACTGCAAAGTCAATGGAAGAATGTACAAATGGGTGAAAGCATACTTGCACAACAGAAGAGCCAGAGTACAGATAGACGGACTCAAGAGCAAGAAAGTACTACTGCGTCACGGTGTTTCCCAGGGCGGAGTCTTGTCCCCCACACTTTTTCTAATCTTCATCAATGATTTTGTTGCTCACCTACCGCATGGAATTAAAGCGGCAATGTACGCCGATGACCTGGTTCTATGGAGCACAAATGAATATGCATCAGTGGCCACCAGATTGCTACAAAGAGCTGTAGATACATTTGCTGCATGGGCAAATAGATGGTGTGTCAGCATAAACACTGACAAGTGCAGCACCACCCTATTTACCCTCTCTCCAAAACAAGAGGCAGGGATCATCCAGATAAATGGAAAACCCCTAAGAGATGATAAAGAACAAACATACCTTGGAGTAACATTTGATGGCAGGCTGACATGGAGAAAGCACATCAACAAATCAGTAGCTAAAGCCAGAAGGAAAATAGCCATTCTGAGAAAGCTAAGTGGAAGCACATGGGGAGCCAGTAAGAAAATACTTAGAAAAGTTTACCAACAGAGCATACGACCACACCTGGAATATGGGTCAACTGCGTGGAGTTCAGCATCAAAAACCACACTACAAGAGCTGGACAAGGTGCAAAATCAAGCACTTAGAGTCACCACAGGAGGGATGAGATCAACCCCTATAGTGGAAATGGAGAAGATGGGGAGGACACAGGCACTGAGTGAGCGCAGAGATACGAAAACGCTAATACAAGCAGAAAAGTTCCTCAGCTTGCCAGGCCACCCAATGAAGAAAAGATTTGAAAACCTAGCTATGGGGCGGTTGAAAAGAAGTAGTTTTATCCACCAGGACAAACGACTCTGCAGAGAAACCACTGATCTGCCCACAGTTGGTATCCCCCTAACGACTATTCCAGAGCGAACTCCATGGGAAGATGAGCATAGACTATCGTTACAAATCCAGACAAAAGTGAGAGGAGTATTTGACAAGGAAGAACAGAACAGTGTGCAGCGCAGAACAGCCACTCTCAGCTTCCTTGATGAAGAATACCCACAGGACCTCTGGATCCGAGTCTACACAGATGGGTCAGCACAAAATGCTGTTCGAAATGGAGGAGCGGGAGTGTACATAAATACCCAAAATAATACTAGGGACACAGCCAGAGTACCCACAGGAAAGTACTGCCATAACTATGATGCCGAAATTGAGGCAATCAAGATAGCAACAGAGAAATTACTAAATAACAGCAATGGTACACAACCTGTGGTGCTACTAACAGATGCAAAATCAGTACTCGAGGCGCTCCTCTCTGGGAAATTGCCAGTACTAAGGACACTACTTTCTGAACTTAGCAGTCAGCATAAAGTCACCATACAGTGGATACCATCCCACTGTGGAGTACCCGGAAATGACAGAGCTGATCAATTGGCTAAGGAAGGAGCCAAAGAAGAACAGCCTGATGTGCCCGTTACATACCACCAAAAGAAAAGAATGATCAAATCAGTCAGAAAGCCACCAAAACCTGCTCAAGATGACTACCACGTTATGGACAGACCAGAACAAGTAATTATTCTGCGCCTCAGAACAGGACACAATAGATTACGCAACAACATGAATACAAAATTCAAGATTGGTGAAACAGCCATGTGCACATGTGGACTGGCGTCGCAGACAGCAGAGCACATACTCCAAGACTGCCCAAAATATAACATATCTAGGCACACTTTCTGGCCAAGAGAGACGACAGTGGAAGACAAACTCTATAGACCACTCTGTGAACTGAAAAGAAAAAAAAACAGTTCAATTCATGCAAGAGACGACATTGCAGATATAGACATTTCTAGCGAACGAAAGAAGAAGAAGAAGAAGAAGAAGAAGAAGAAGAAGAAGAAGAAGAAGAAGAAGAAAAAGAAGAAGAAGAAGAAGAAGAAGAAGAAGAAGAAGAAGAAGAAGAAGAAGAAGAAGAAGAAGAAGAAGAAGAAGAAGAAGAAGAAGAAGAAGAAGAAGAAGAAGAAGAAGAAACCGGAAGCTGAGCAAGCTGCTAGGAATCTTGAGGCGGAGCAGGCTGCTAAGAGATTGGAAGCTCAACAAGAAGCTCAGAAAAGGGAGCACGAGTACCGAATGCGGAAACTCGAGCTTAAGAAACTATCTAGTGGGGAAACTGAAGGAGCAGTGGGAGGTTCCTCTCCCCTTGGCTCAACCTCAGTAGGTAGACATAGTTACCATGATATGAAGTTCCCTCTAGCGGTCTATGATGAAGACAAAGAGAAGATCGACCAGTACCTACAACGCTTCGAGGCCATGTCTGTCGCCATGGGTCTGGACCGTGGCAAATGGTGTCTTAAGCTGTCCCAGGGATTACGCGGGACCAGTTACGAGGTTTATTCTTGCCTGCCGCCAGGACAAGAGAATAAATACGACGAATTGAAAACGGCTCTGCTGAAGCGTTTCGAAGTTACGTCACATATCTACCGGAAAAAATCTCGAGCAGCAAAACGAGAACCGGGAGAGTTGTTTGCCGCCGACAGTCTGCGTCTGAAATCCTATCTCCATAAGTGGATGGATTTGGCTGGGTTCGCGCATGACTATGAGAGTCTAGAAGAGCTCATGGTAGTCGACTAGTTGCGGAAGCAAATGTCGAAACCTCTCAGGACATTCCTGGGTGAACAAGGGGCGGAACGTATTGACATCGTGACGAACTTGGCAGAACAATTCGTCGAGGTACATGTGGAGGCAGGGGAAAACCTTTCCACCAACACCAAAAGTCAGTAGAACCATGACCGGAAGAAAACCAAAACCACTGGAACCAAGAATGGGGAACCTTATGTAAAAACTTCAGAGGAGAGTTTGGAGAAGAAGCAGGAATGAAGCAAGAGCACCTCGAGCTCTACACCAAAACGACCGTGGTCGGAGAGGTGGTGTTCGATTTGTAAGTCACCCTCTCACAATACGAGGGACTGCAAATCGAAGGCTAAGAGCCCTCACTTCACGGCATGTCAAGTGACTTCAACGGAGGTTGTCACTGAAAATGCCAAGGTCGACAAGGAAGCTCGCCACCAGGAGAGCTCACTAAAGTCCGGCACTGGAAAATCTAGGACAGGGAAATGGTGCAAACACTGCAGGTCGAACACGCACAATGCTATTGACTGCACGGTTAAGTCAGGAGACTCTCATTTCGTCGTGTGCCAAGAGAAACCTCAGGTGGAGACCACCGAACAGGTCGATGCCGAGGAAGAGACTCCAGACCAGGATAAACCACCTTTAGTGGAATTTATAGAGGTTAACGGCCGACAAGTTGAGTGTCTATACGACACTGGACTGGACGGGGAGGCCGTGATCTCTGCGGATCTGGTACACCCAGAACAATTCACAGGTGAGACCATGGAGATACAGCCTGCGCAGAAGAGTGTTGTAACCATGAAGTTGCCCATTGCCAAAGTGGAGATTCGGTCAAGATATGTCACCGGAAACAATCAAGGCCGCTGTATTGACCGATCCCATTTTTCCCGTCATCCTCGGTTTCCGGTACGTCTTTCTGGGAATGCCCAGGGAGCCAATACATATAGGAGCAATACAGACACGCTCTCAGACGAGAATGGATCAGGCAGAAGCAATTGTGACTAACCCACTGCCGGGGGAGCTGCGAACTGCCCAGAATGAGGATGCAACCCTAAGTCCTTGCTACAGGAAGCTGCAGAGAAATGCTGATCCACCAAAACGGGGACAGTCTTACATGAAGAATAGGATACTCTACAGGAGAGCCGGAAAGGGAGAAAACCTACACGGTCAGCTGGTGGTCCCGAAGGCCCACCGTTCCCAAATTCTTCATATGGGGCATACCATCTTCTTTAGTGGACATATGGGTATTGCCGCCACCATGCAGCGAATTGCCTGCCATTACTATTGGCCAGGAATGACAGGTGATGTGCGTCGGTATGTGAAGTCAGGCCCTGAGTGCCAGAGGGTGGCACCGAAACACTGGACAGCGCCGGTGGTTTTGGGTGAAATGCCCATCATGAACTCTCCTTTCGAGAGGGTAGCCATCGATATCGTGGGTCATCTTCCTAGGACTAAGAAGAGGAACATGTACATACTCACAATGGTGGATTGCTGTTCGATGTGGGGTGAAGCCATACCATTGCCAACCATTGACTCGAAACGAGTGGCGGGTGCACTGATGGAGGTCTTTATAAGATTAGGCTTCCCTGATCAAATTCTGACGGACAATGGGTCCCAGTTTTGTGGGAAACTAATGGAGGAGGTATTTAGAGTGTTCCACTCTAACGATATACATACCAGCCCTTACCACCCTCAAGCTAATGGACACGTTGAGAGCTTCAACGACACGTTGATGACAATGCTCCGGAAATTGGCACAGGAAAAACCTGATAGGTGCGATGAATATATCCCAGCAGCAATTTTTGCCTATCGGGAAGTACCTCATGCCTCAACAGGACTACCACCCGCTACTTTGCTGTTTGGTCGTCCAATCAAAGGGCCATTGGAAGTCATGTTGAGGAGGTGGACTGAGGAGGGGACGTCAGAAGAAGTGATCTCCTCTTATAAATATGTGGAGGAACTGAAAGAAAAACTTCACAATGGATGGACTCTGGCGACTCAAAACTTGAAAAAGGCCAGAAAAAGACATGCGATTACTACAACCGTAGGTCTAAAGACAGATCTATATAGGTGGGATACAAAGTCTTGTTGCTACTCCCAACGGGAACCAACAAACTGGAGATAGGTTGGCAAGGACAATTTCCCGTGAAAAGGGTGATATCCAGAACCAACTATCAGATCCATATTCCATATCAATCTCCCGCTGAGGTACGAGGAGAGACCCGGAGACAAAGCAGCCCTTCTCATGGCAATGGCCGTTGCAGTGGAGACTGAAGTGGGAACCGACGAGGGCAGGGAATTTCCCCTGGTACACCAGGAAAACTACAGGGATGTGCAGGTGAACCCTGATCTGACTTCCCAGGAGAGGGAAAAGATTACCCAGGTTCTCGAGTCTCATAAGGAGATACTGACTGATAAACCAGGACGAACGAGGTTGGTTGAGTTCGAGATGACTTTGACTACACAGTAGCCTGTTCGCCAAAAGGTTTACCCAGTGCCATTCTCTAAAGAAAAGGCCCTGGAGGAGGAAATACAGAAACTGTTGGAGGATGACGTGATTGCGCCATCCACATCCCCATACAATGTGGGGGTGGTTTTGTTACACAAACCAAGTGGAGAACACCGGTTGTGTATAGAAGGACTGAGGATGGTGGGGGATAGGGGAAATGTCCAATGGTGGGATCTTCCAGTGGGGGTCTACTGGGGTTCTGCACTTTACATTTGGTCTTTCCTTGTCTTACCCTAATTCAGACCGATGTGATGAGCCCCTCTGCCCCATGACAGAGGTTGGTTCACTGTCATATATCTGAGTGAGGCCGTCGGCCTACACCCATCTAATAGGGGTCAGTGTCCGGTTGTTCTCATTAGGTGTGTTATCTCTCTTTCACAGGTTCCCCCAGGTTACGAAGAAAAGAAGTTGAAACATCACTGTTTACTATCAGGGATAAATTAGTGCAGGAACCATGATAAAAAGGGTTCTGAAGGAACATGGCTCGGTTGAGCCGAAACATAGAAGTATCCAGCAGATGACTTCTTAGTGATAGCGATCATGGAAGTCAGTAGTGAGATTATTTTTTCCAAACCACATGTAAACAGAACACTAGGGATTGTTTTCCACATCACATGTAGAAAGAACCATAGAGAGTTTCTAAGGATCAGGAACAATGAACCTGGTGCTTTTACTACATTACTAGATTCATGTGGGACTGTAAACCATAACAGTGTAATTGTGAAACCGTAGGACCTTTAGGAAATGAAATCACGTTATTTCAAGGGACAGTGTTCCGTGTTTTTACAAGGCAAGGATGTTTTAAGTCTCAGAACAGTAGGGACATTTTAATGACATGAGGTGTGATCGATTCAGGATCAGTATCGGACTATATCCGAGATTGGTGACCACGTATCTGGGTTATCAAAAGCTACTGGAGGAAGTCAACATCTAGCAGGAGGGAAACACCGTTTGGTGAGGTTATCGTGTACTGAACTATGATGTTGTGTGGTCCTTACAGGGATGATCAGACTTTGCTCCTGAGCTGTTCGGTCTGATTCTGCAGATACACTAGAGTACACGACATACATTCTACTCATACACTTCTCACATAGATACACTTTTCTGCATTAAATTAATGTGTTATTAATTTTGGAAGCTAGAGTTGTTTAGTATGTTGTTTTTGGGGAAGTGTGAGAGTGGGCATGAGCCAGTGGAGAGAGAGAGAGAGAGAGAGAGAGAGAGAGAGAGAGAGAGAGAGAGAGAGAGAGAGAGAGAGAGAGAGAGAGAGAGAGGTATCCATTGACTGAAGGAGTGTGGTGGACGGAATCTTGTGGATTCTCCAGAATAATGATATGGGGTTTAAAAAAATGTGGGTGTTGATTCCCCTCACTCCAGGGACGACACTATAAAGAAATACACGACAATGACACGTATTTTAGTGCTTTTCTATGTAGTACTTACTGCTTGCCGGTCTCTCTGGCCGAGGGGTTACAACACTTTCTCCGTAATCCCGTTTATCACGCAGAGTATCGTAGCAGGGCGAGAGCTGGGAGCTGTTCGACCCCCGCTGGTGACTTGCGGGATAACTGAGCCTGCCGCTCAAAAACAATGGCAAACTACTGAGCGTAATCTTGCCAAGAAATCAACATACAGCTGAAATATGCTGATGTTGACAGCGATGTCCTGTAAAGGATATGCAAAACATTTTTTTTAAACTTACTGCTTACACCCAAGTAAGTAGTGTGCAATATTATTTTGCTTCTGGCATAAATCACAGGTCATATAATTAATAACAAAATAGGACTCATCCAATTTGTAGCCTCAGTTACAAGCAATTTTACGTCCGTCTGTTATCTGCCCATTTTTTTGTATTGAACCACTGAACAATATAGAAGCATGTCTTTCCCTCAAACTTTCATACCCCACTGTAATCGACTCATTTGTTTTATGTTTTCACAGTTGATTTAATTTTATCTTTTTTATACTCACTTGAATTTTGGTATAATTAATTCTGCCTTTAATTAGCTTCCTCTTCGCTATTTTAATGCCATATTTCCACATCTGTAAGTATCAATGAAATAAAACCTGAGCACCCTCTTGTGTCTAACTTTGTAGTTGCTACGAAAATTGTATCTGCTATAGCCAATATACCACAATTCTTTAGAATGTTTTTGGTACCAGGTTGCAAAATAAGTGCACACCAACCTCACTATGATAGGATTCCGACAACCTGTCCACCAATGTATCAGACTTTAAAAGTCGAATCTCAAAGTCTTCCAGAAAATTCACAGCCAAACAACAATCCATCAAGCACACTAGTGTGTGTAAGTTGCCTCGTGAAAAGTAATGTTCTGGCGATTTTGCATTGCAGTTGTTGCCTAATTTGGGGAAGTCAGCTGCCAAATTTTCTAGGATATAATGCATTGAGTTACATATGTAAATTTCCTTACCTGTGTGTTATCGGGAACCTTAAGGGAAGTAAAGAATAAGAACCCGCTGTAACCTGCCATAAGAGGTGATGAAGAGGGGTTGGGCTTCCCCACTGTGTAGAAAAACTTTAACAAAGAAACCATAAACAACACACTGCATGATTTCTTATCTGGCATATGTGTCTGAATGGCGACAGGTGCATACTGCATAGTTATGTGTCATATGTAGTGAATAGATTAATAATACTTTGGCCGATGGAGAAATTACTATGCCCCCACTAGATGCCTCCTGTGAGTCATTCACCATGGAAGAGATTAAAGCAGCCATCAAAAAATTGAAGAACAACAAAGCTGTTGGTGAAGATGAAATCTCAGGAGAAATGCTCAAAGCAGCAGATGAGAACACCTTACAATGTTTGTTACAGTTGATCAATGAAATCTGGCAAAGCGAATCCCCACCACAACAGTGGAAAGATGGTGTAATTTTCAAACTGCCTAAAAAGGGCGATATGTCTGATTGCAATAATTGGCGTGGTATCACTCTATTGTCAGTACCAGGCAAACTTTTTTGTAGCATGTTACTTGAGAGATTGAAAAAGGCGATAGATGAAAGGCTCAGAGAAGAACAAGCAGGCTTCAGACCAAAACGGTCATGCATAGACCACATTTTCACCCTCAGAATAATCATTGAAGACTCCGTAGAATTCCAGTCGAAATTAATCACCAACTTTGTCGACTTTCAAAAAGCCTTCGACAGTATCCACCGTCCTTCACTTTGGAATCTACTTAACATCTATGGTTTTCCTACCAAATATACCAACGTCATAAAATCTTTCTACAAAGAAACACGTTGCTGCGTAAGAACAGAAACAGGCAACTCTGACTGGTTCTCAGTCGAAACAGGAGTGAAACAGGGTTGTGTCTTATCACCGATGCTTTTTGGAATAGCTATCGATTGGGTCATGCGCAAATGCACAAACAACACAAATATGGGTATCCATTGGGTTGACAAAATTCTAGAAGACCTGGACTTTGCCGACGACATAGTGCTTTTGAGTTCAACACACCCGGATGCCCAAGAGAAAATAAACCACCTCCAAAATGTTTCAGGGCAAATTGGTCTCCAAATTAACACCACAAAAACAAAGACTATTGATCTTACCAACAGTCCAGATGACACAAAATTGAACAGCTACGTTCTTGAAAAAGTCAACAGCTTCACATACCTAGGAAGCAAAATGACATCTACAGGGGACTCAACACCAGAAATATCATCTAGAATCGCACTGGCATCTAGTGCCTTCAATAAACTGTCAAACATCTGGAAGTCAAAGACACTCAGCAAACACACAAAACTTAAAATCTTCAACTCTTGTGTGATTCCAGTGTTAACGTATGGATGTGAAAGTTGGAAATCAACGGTAGCTTTAGATAAAAAATTAGACAATTTTGAGAACAAATGTCTTAGAAGACTTCTAAACATCCACTGGACAGACTTCAGAACCAATTCGCAAATAAGACAAGAGACTAAGCAAGATACAGTATCCAATTTCATAAGAAGACGCCGTTGGAACTACATCGGCCATGTACTCAGAATGGACAAGTCAAGACTCCCCTACCAAGCCCTCATATGGTCACCAGTAGGGAAAAGAAAACGGGGAAGACCAAGAGAGACCCTGCGTAGAACCATCATTAGAGAAGGCTCATTCAACGGCCAAGTAAATATCCAAGATCTACAACAGATAGCAGCGAACCGCCAGGCATGGAGAGACAGGACTTCTGCCCTATGCGCCGCCTTAGGCTCAAGAGGAAAGACTAACTAACTTTGGCCGAAGTCAACTTTGGTCTTAGTCAGATATGACTGAGCTACCGTATGACAGTAGACGGTACTACCTGCTTTCTGTCAGCGCCGAATGTTGGGCGGCGCTTACCAAACCGGACACCCCACATTGTGCCAACGGCTTCGGGCGGAAGAGCGCAATTGGGAGGGTACTAGTCTTATCCTGGTGCGAGGAAATGCAACCCAAAGACAAAATAAGTCATGGCAGGGCAGACCAGACCCTAAGCCTTGGTTGGCAGCTGGTCTAGGATCGAAGCTCCGACAGGCGGACAGTTAGAGCATTGCTTTGCTGATCCGGCAGCTTCTGCAGCTTGTCTTGTTCGAGATGTATAGGTGTTAACTTTCCTCTGGAGTGAACTAGGCAGGCCCAGAGAGGGATCATGCTGCATGAGCAACACATGGTTTCTTTATTTTAGCCCAGGCTTTGTGCTATGGAGAGGTAATAACTCCATCCCTGGTCTTAACCGGTCTCGGAATCAAAGCGAGAGGCAACTGTTACGGGTTATAAGTCCTTGTCAGTTGGCGTAGACATGGGGCGCCACGCGTTGCCTCTGACGGTGGGAGACACCTACAGGTGTCACTGATCAGCTACCGCTCGCCTCAAGCTGGGCAGCCCCCGGCCAATTGGGTGCTGATCCGCCACAGCCTGCCTGCTTCAATGGGTGCTTGGGGCTAGGACAAAATCTGAATCGCAGGCTGTAAAACCAATGCACCAGGTACTAATAAAAAGAATAATAGAAACCTCAAGCTACGGCTTGCAACCTGGAACGTGAGAACCATGTGTCCAGGATTTTCCACTAACTTGACAAATATTGACGATGTGAGAAAAACGGCTGTGATTGATGCTGAACTCAATCGTCTTAACATTGATATTGCTGGCCTGCAGGAGACTCGCTTCGCTGAGGAAGGGTCACTCAGGGAAAACAATTACACCTTTTTTTTGGAAGGGAAGAGGGCAGGCAGAAAAAAGGCAACACGGTGTGGGCTTTGCAGTGAAGAATTCGCTACTGGGAATGATTGATATCCCAGCTGGAGGTAATGAAAGATTATTATCACTGCGCTTGGCAACCTCTTGTGGATTTGCCACCATTTTCACTCTATATGCACCGACACTCGCTTCCTCTGATGATGTGAAGGATACGTTCTATGAGCAGCTAGACTCTGCGATCAAGGCAGTTCCAAAATCCGACTACATTTATATGCTCGGTGATTTCAATGCTCGTGTGGGCAAGGACTCGAGTTCATGGCCAGTGTGCCTCGGAAAATACAACATCGGTCGCATGAATGAAAATGGGCAAAGGCTGCTGGAGCATTGCACCAGTAATGACCTATGTATTACAAACTCCTTTTTTAAAACAAAAGAGATGCATAAGGTCACATGGAAACATCCAAGATCCGGCCATTGGCACCAGCTGGACTTCATCATCACACGGAGACAACATCTGAACCATATATCATTGACTCGAAGTTACCACAGTGCTGACTGTGATACGGATCATTCTTTGGTTGTTACAAGGGTTAGACTGAGACCAAAGAGAATCTACACAGCTAAACACAAATCTAGCCCCAGGATTAATATTATTAACACTCACGATCCTGAAAAGTGCTTTCAGTTTCAACAGCATCTTAAAGACGCTTTCACTGATACAACAGAAAATTGTACAGTAAATGAAAAGTGGGGTCAAATTAAGGAAACTCTTTATAAAACTGCCTTAGGGGTTTACGCCACTGTGGATCATAAGAGGCAGGACTGGTTTGCGGCAAACAGCGAGACTCTGCAGCCCTTGATTGATAAGAAGAAGAAAGCTCTCTTAAGAAACAAGGAAAGACCAACACGCAACACTCTGAGTGAGCTAAGGCAAGCTAGGAAGGATGTGCAAAAGGCTGCCAGGCAGTGTGCAAATGATTATTGGATCAAGTTATGTGAGTCCATTCAAATCGCAAGTGATAAGGGAAACATAAGAAGCATGTATGAAGGAATAAAGAAAGCCTGTGGTGCAATGATCAAAAGAAGTGTACCATTGAAAACCTTGAATGGAGAAATCATCACTGATAAGAAACAGCAGATGGACAGATGGGTAGAGCACTATTTGGAGCTTTACTCAAGTAAGACCAAACTAGCGGATGATGCCCTCAACGCCATAGAGGCTCTACCAACTCTTGACCACCTGGACACACTTCCCACCATAACAGAAGTTAAGTGTGCTATAAATGAGCTTGCATCTGGCAAGGCTCCAGGTAAGGATGGGATTCCAATAGAGGTTATCAGGAGTGGGCAAGACACACTCATTATACAGATCCAACAGCTAATAGAGCTATGCTGGCGTGAAGGACAAGTCCCACAGGATTCAAGCATCATAACACTGTACAAGAACAAGGGTGATCGGAGCGACTGCAACAACTATAGGGGTATCTCACTTCTGTGTATTGTTGGAAAAGTATTTGCCAGAATTGTTCTGAGCAGACTTCAAGTCTTAGGAGATCAAGTCTACCCCGAATCACAGTGTGGCTTTCGAAGACCCGGTCCACCACTGATATGATATTCTCATTGCGACAGATGCAAGAAAACTGCCGGGAACAAAATCAGCCACTGTTTATTGCCTTCATCGACCTCACAAAGGCATTCGATTTGGTCAATCGTGAGGGTATGTTCAAAGCACTAAAGAAGATTGGCTGCCCACCAACTCTTCTGTCCATTGTGGAATCGTTCCACACAGGCATGAAGGGTATAATCATGTTTGATGGCTCAACTTCAGAAGAGTTTGAAATCAAGAGTGGAGTTAAGCAAGGTTGTGTACTAACCCCCACCCTCTTTGGGATATAGTTTTCACTTCTACTGAAATATGCCTTTCGTGATCAGGATGACGGTATATACATTCACTCACGCTCAGATGGTGGCCTCTATAATGCTCAGAGATTGAAAGCGAAGACCAAAATTAGCAGGGTACTAATCAGAGAGTTGCTTTTTGCGGATGATGCTGCGATTACGACCCACTCTGAGGAAGAATTACAACATCTACTATCTGCATTCTCAAATGCTTGTTCTGAATTTGGTTTAACAATTAACAAAAAGAAGACACAGATTATGTCACAAGGTGCACATGGCGTACCATCAATCTTTATTGAGATAGTAGACCATTTTACATATCTAGGATCAGAGGTAATTAGCAAATTATACCTCGATCAGGAAATCAACATCAGGATTGGCAAGGCAGCAACAACAATGAACATGTTACCAAAAAGAGCCTGGGAGAACAGGAAGCTTACTGCCAAAACAAAAGTCCTCGTCTACCAAGCCTGTGTCCTTAGTACTCTTCTTTATGGCAGTGAGACCTGGACAAATTACTCACGCCAAGAGAAACGTTTAAACAGCTTTCATATGCGGTGTCTGCGAAGACTACTTGGTATTAAGTGGCAAGACAAAATCACAAATACTGAAGTATTGGAAAGATCAGGTTGTGTGACGTTGTATTCCATGCTCAGTCTTCGTAGACTTAGATGGATAGGACACGTTAGGAGGATGGATGATGGTAGAATACCAAAGGACATCTTTTTTGGTGAATTACAGACGGGTAGGAGATCTCAGGGTCGGCCTCTACTACGATACAAAGATGTGTGTAAGCGGGACATGATTGATACAGGCATTGATAATGCACATTGGGAGCACGTCGCCGCTGAGCGTGTTGCATGGAGGGCAACTATCAGAAATGGAATAAAGACAAAGGAGAAAATGATTGCAGATAAAGCACACACAGAGCGTGAGATACGTAAGATTGTGCAAAATGGTGGAAATGACCATGTTTTCACATGCACCTACTGTGGGCAAACATTTGCAGCAATAATTGGCCTTATCAGCCACACTCGCCACCGCCATGGATCGTAGTTATTAAGACTTTTTGAAGCACAATGTACCAAACTATCGTCTGTCAAGACGGAAAGGTGCCAATGAATGAATGTCTTTGACCGAAATACTAAGTACATAGACACAGCAGTAAGCACCTTACCAAATATACCAGGCTAGAAAGAGTGCAATATATTGTTTATAGTGGCTTTGTTTAAATTCACAAAGGGAATACATTGTTTTAGAATGGGGGAGTAAGGACTTTTCTTAAGGCAGGGCACGATGCGCAAGAAAGCCGCAAGGAGTCTTGATCATAGATTTTATTCTGTTCAACTAGTAACATTTCCAGAATTGGTATCCGGAAGCTAGAACTGAACTTTGTACGAATTGAGAAAAAAAGAAGTAGCGACAGAAATGATTATAGTGTGTGTGTTTTTTTGTTTTGTTGCCTCAATATAAAATTCAATATCTCAGTAACCAACTGAGGGAAAATGATGAGATTTAGTATATAATCTTATCATTATGTCCACCCAACAAAATATTTTTTGTTCTGGAGATTTTACAGCAGATTTCAAAGTTAGTTTATATGCGGTATATTAATTACGACTTAGAGATTACGTCCATGATTTTAACAGCATTACAGATTCACCAAGACACGTCCCCGCATTTTTTTAAATTTGCACGTGATTTCCGTTTTGAAACAAACAGCGCGAAGATTCAGAGGTGTCTCTAAATGGGGGTTCTTTCATGAAACGTGATTATATAAATAAACTAGCTGACAAGGCCCGGCTTCTGGCGAGTATCTATCTATCTATCTGTCTATCTGTCTATCTATCTATCTATCTATCTATCTATCTATCTATCTATCTATCTATCTATCTATCTATCTATCTATCTATCTATCTATCTATCTATCTATCTATCTATCTATCTATCTAGTACGGATTATCTTCCCCCTTAATAATAGAGATAATAATAATAATAACAAAACCCTAGTATAACAGCCAGTCCCCTTTATGTAGGCCAGTATATTCCACATGGCTAATAACAAGTGTTAGACCATTATCTAATTCTACTGTGTCGTGTAGTTTTGATGTCCGCATTTTGCCCATGCCTTTATAATGCATATCTTTTATATTGTTGCTGTTCTCTGTTAGCCTTGAATGATGTGTGAATGAAATAATGTATGAAAGAGAGTGATAGAAGGGCAGAATGTTAGACGGGCCTGCGTGCCCAATTCTTAACCCTTTGAAAAAAAAGTTTGTTCTATCTATCTATCTATCTATCTATCTATCTATCTATCTATCTATCTATCTATCTATCTATCTATCTATCTATCTATCTATCTATCTATCTATCTATCTATTTATCTATCTATCTATCTATCTATCTATCTATCTATCTATCTATCAATCAATCAATCAATCTATCTATCTATCTATCTATCTAACGATCGATCGATCGATCGATCGATCGATCGATCTATCTGCCTACCTGCCTGCCTTCCTGCCTGCCTGCCTGCCTGCAGGCCGACCGACCGACCGACCGATATTTATCTATCTATCTATCTATCTATCTATCTATCTATCTATCTATCTATCTATCTATCTATCTATCTATCTATCTAATCTATCTGTCTGTCTGATTGCCTGCCTGCCTACCTGCCTGCCGGCCGGCCGGCCGACCCACCCAGTCAGCCAGCCAGCCATCCACCCAACCACCTACCTTTCTGCCTACCTCCATACCTACATACCTACCTACCTTTCTGTCTGTCTGTCTGTCTGTCTGTCTGTCTGTCTGTCTGTCTGTCTGTCTGTCTGTCTGTCTGTCTGTCTGTCTGTCTGTCTGTCCGCGCTATTAAATATTGATAAAAGTTACTGGAAAAAACGTGAGGACCATGTGTTGAAAGAGGAAGAGGACTACTGGAGAAAGGATGGATTGAATTTTATGCACCCGAGAGCAATCATCAACCTACTGGAATCGTCCGACACGGATTAAGGTCTGAGCATATCGCAGACCTTAATCTACGTACACACTTACTTGGATATTTTGCTCCAACTATTCAGACGAATTGCAGGCCCTAAACATTACAGCATCAGCATCAGCTGAAGTAACAAGAAGGAAATGAAAAATAAGATAAGAAATATATTCCTTCTACTTTCCTGTTAATTTACAAATTATTTACCCCGTGCCTCTGTAAATTCTCTGTCTTTACTAATATTACACATTGCACCCCTCTCGGGATTCTCCGTGGTGAAGTTGTCAAGCCGTCTGACTCGGGCTCCGAAGGTTGTATGTTCGATACCGGGCCGCGTCCTTGATTTCACGAGTGCATTTTTTCGGAGACTCCCGAGGGTCGTCGCTGGAGCTACGGAGTTCGTGCTTTGTGGGACGCTTTCCGCGCTGCGGAAAGAAACTGAGCCATATGGGATAAAAACCCGGTGCAATGCAGCCGACCCTGTCGATTTTAAGCTAGTTATTTCATTGCACCCACTCCCATACGAATCCGGATACGCCTTTGTGTGTCATCAGAATTGGCAGGTCTCACATTACCGTAAAAATAACTTTGTTAACGAGAAATCACTAGTTGTTCAGCAAAACATCAAAGGAATGTCGCCGCTTTCAATGATTTAAGTTGTTTTTGGACCTATCAAAGATATATTCCTTGGGTGGGGGTAGATATAAGACGGCTGGAAAAATTTTATAACGATGCAACAGACAGTTTTCAAAATAATTGATCGTGAATGAAGGCAAACAAATGTAGACATACTATAATATAGGCTGGACAATGATGAAATTTCATGGGATAGCTAAGGATATGGCTGCTTGGAGTTAGTTAGCTGGGACCTATGTCCCAGTGGTGTGATAAAGAAACATACTATTTGATGTTTCGTTAAGAGAACATTACATGAATTGGTACAGATATAAATGGCATGTTGTCACACTTTGTTCTTGTAGCTTCGACAGAAACCAGCCATTTGTCTTCCATCTGGGAGCTGGCCATGTGATCAAAGGCTGGGATGAGGGCTTGCTTGCCAAGAATGTCGGGGAGAAGTGGAAGTTGATCATCCCCCCCAAGCAAGGCATACGGACAAACTGGTGCAGGTATTATTGAATGATTTGGTGATATTGTTTGTTCCATGCTGTGGAGTTGTCTACTCTTGGCGTTTTTATTTAGAAAGATTCTTTTCACATGCGCTTATGGCTGTAATGTTACTATGCAGATCAATGTGTTAAATCAGCTTATGATTTATGATAATGAATCAGTATCACCAAATTCAGGTCAAGTTATTAAGTGTCTTGTCTCTCCCAGCACAAGTCGAAGGATGTAGATGCAGGTATTGAGATATATCTGTCTAACATTTCAGTCTAAATGTCAAGAGACATTTTAGTATTGCAAGGCTTCAGAATTTTCTACATTGTTAGGCTCTCTTTTGCAGCATTTTCTACAATGTCAGGCTCTTTTCAGCAGCATTTTCTACAAAGCTAGTCTCTCTATTGCATTAATTTCTACAATGTTAGGCTCTCTATTGCATTAATTTCTACAATGCTACTCTCTCTCTCTCTCTCTCTCTCTCTCTCTCTCTCTCTCTCTCTCTCTCTCTCTCTCTCTCTCTCTCTCTCTCTCTCTCTCTCTCTCTCTCTCTCTCTCTCTATTGTATTGATTTCTACAATGTTAGGCTCCTCATTGCAGCAATTTCTACAATTTTTTTAAATGTTGCATATCCCTTACAGGATGTCACAGTCAACACCAGCATTTTCCATCTGCTGTTGATGTACTAGGCAAGTTTTTACGTTCAGTAGTTTGCCATTGCTTTCTGGACGACCGGCTCCCATACCAACAAGTTATAACACAGCGCGATACGGTCTGCTGCACAAATCGGTCACGGCTGCGTTTCGAACGCCTGGTAAGCGGCTCAAGAACCGCATTCGCAAGCCTTTGGCCACGGAGGTCGGCTTTCTACAAATGTAGGCTTTCTATTACAGCATTTACTTCATTGCCAAGGTCTCTATTGCAGCATTTCTATACTGATAATTCATGGGTATCAGGATTTTAATCTCTTCCAATGATGCAGCATTCTGATCTTAATTTAGCAAATCATGCCACTGCGTTTATGTCAATGCCTATATTCAGACTCATCTTCTTCACACATTAGACAAAAAAGAAGCTATAAGGAAATAAAAAAAGTATGTAAGTTAGTTTAATCCTTTAGTTAGAGTTGTGATTGCTTAGTATTTAGTGTGCTTGCATACCAATACAGTGGTAAATTTCCCCCTGTAGTCTCTGAGGAGAGTCAATGGCTGCGGTCAACCGACCAGTACGTTCACTGCCTTAGAGGAAAGCATAGACAAACTACCTAATTGAAAGTGCCTAGTACATTATGATTCGTCTAAAGACCGATCATTGCAAGACAAGGACAGAGACATTAAAATTAGCAACATGTAACGTTAGGACGTTAAACTACGATGAAAAATTAGAGAACATAAAACAAGAAATACAAAGAGAAAAAAAATAATAATATTTTAGGGATGTGCAAAACGAGATGGACAGGAGCAGGCATCAAGATAGATGAAGATTTAAAGATTATTTATTCTGGAGGTGAAGATCGACAAAGGGGAGTGGCAATTATTTTGTACCCGAAAACATCAAAATCTGTTTAAGGATATTGGGCCGTATCGGACAGAGTTCTACTAGTTAAATTGAGTGGCATACCTTTTAGCATAAATGATATTCAAGTATATTCCCCAACAGAAGAATCCAGTGAAGATAGTGTAGAGGAATTTTATAATGACATAGAGTCTGCCTTAAACATCATAATAGGAGACTTCAATGCAAAAGTAGGAAATCAAGGTGATAGATACACAGTAGGAAACTATGGTTTAGGGGAGAGAGAAATGAAATAGGATACAAACTCGTAGAGTGGGCAAAAGAACAGGAAATGGTTGTAGGAAACACCTGGTGTAAGCAACACCCTAGAAGATTATGGACATGGAGGAGTCCTGATAGCAGGATCAGAAACCAAATTGACTACATTCTGATTAGCAGAAGATTTAGAAACGCACTAACAATAGCAAAAACAGTTCCCAGTGCTGATTGTTATAGTGACCACAGACTACTTACAGGAACATTGAGGATAAAGCTGAAGAAAGTCAAGTATATAACAGGAAACACTAAATACGATTTGTATACATTGAGTAATGACAAGGAAATACAAAACAAATTCAACATAGAATTTCAGAACAGATTTGATATATTGTCTGATCTAGATATATATTATTCCAGGATGTGAATGATCTTGGGAAAGGTTGAAGAATTCAATCAGTTTGGCTCCAGACATAACTATTCCAAAATTAAAGAAGGTGGGTCGTAAGAAATGGATGACTGAAGAAATTTTACACCTAATGGAAACAAGAAGACTCAACAAAAATAATTCTGCCAAATATGAAGAAATTCACAGACAAGTCAGAATATTATGTAAGAAGGCAAAAGAAGCATGGCTTGAGTAAAAGTGCTTAGAAATTGAAAATAAAAACACAACAGTCAAAATACCAAATTAGTGCACAAAAGAATCCAGGAAATTACTAATAAAAGAACAAGTACATCAACAGGCTGTCTAAAAACTAAAGATGGCAAAATCATAATAGAAAAAGATCAGATTCTACATGTATGGACAGGTTATGTAAAAAACCTGTATAATGATAACAGAGAGGAACAGTATGATATTAGATTTAATAATGAAGGACCGCCAATTTTAAAGATGGAGGTTCAAAATGTTCTTAAGCATATGAAAGCTGGCAAGGCGGCCGGTTTTAGGCTGGGTCGACAGGTCAGTTTTAGGCGGGGTCGACAGGTCAGTTTTCGGCGGGGTCGAAAGGTCAGTTTTAGGCGGTGTCGACAGTTCAGTTTTAGGCGGGGTCGACTGGTCAGTTTTAGGCGGGGTCGACTGGTCAGTTTTAAACATTTGAATCTGTTCCATTGCAGATGAACACTTGGCCACTGTCGTAAGTTATCCTTTCTTACTTTAGTGTCGTCCCTGGAGTGAGGGGAATCAACACCCACATTTTTATTAACCCAATATTATTGTCCTAGAGAAACCACCAGGCTCCGCCCACAAAACTCCGTCAGTCTGCAGACACCTCTTTTTTACTCTCACTCACCCCTAGATCATACCCCCTCTCACTCTTCCCCAACACTCAACAACTCTAGCTTTAACAAATAAATACAAAATAATTTATTAAAGCAAAGAGTATGGGTGTGAGAGGTGTGTGTGTGTACTGTGTAGAATGTGTGTCGAATATTCTTGTGTGTATGTAGATTCAGAGCAGCAGATCAGGAGCCAAGTCAGATGATCATCATAGCAAGGGTACGCCACAGCATGATAGCTTAGTAAGTGAACACCTCACCGATTGATGCGTCTCTTCTTCCAGACGTTGACTTTCTACGGGATCCACTGAGTCGACTAGATGTTTGATCCACCAAAAAATATTTACTGTATAACCTTAATCATGGATCTGTCACTCACTATAAAGACTACAGTCCCTATAACTCAAATAAGTACGGATCACTGTACCGTGAAAACTATGTTTCAATGTCACAGGTCTCACATTTGTTCTAATCCATATTCATAGATTGTCACACACAAACTGTTCTAAAGTACTTCTTCCCTGTACTAAATTATTCCACGAGAACTTCATGTTCAAAGTTCTTCTCTAGACTAACTTATTCCACAAGAACTTCATGTCCAAATGTCTTTCTCTAGACTCTATTGTTCAGTGGTATGTGGTGAAGAAAAGAGTATCACCCGACCTGGGTGGATCCCTATTGTAAAAGAATCGTTTATAATGCTTCTCTCACTTGAACCCGGTTCGTATGAACCCTCTGGATTCTAGGCCTAGCATAAACAGTGCTGATTGTACTTTCTTCTGGGTATTTATTCATATTATAAACATAACATGAATGTTCATTGTATGTTCTTCTTAAGGAGAGTTGACCTCCATCAAACCCAGTGTAGAGCCTCCTCATAGACGTAGGGGAACCTGTTAAAGAAAGAGACCACATCTGGTGAAGGCCGCCTGATACTAATCCCTACTAGCTGAATGTAGGCCTACTGCCTTGCTCAGAGAGTTATCAGTGAACTAAACTCTGTCAAGGATCAGAGTGGCTTATCCCTTAAATATGAATCAGGTTAGGACAAGGAAAGATCAGTAATGGAGTGCAGAACCCCAGTGGGCAACCCACTGAAAGATTCCACTATTGGACACTTTCCCCACCTCCCAACCAATTCCTAATCTCTCCAAATATCACCCTGCTACACTATTCACACTAGCAGAGCTAATCATCACTTCACTACTCTAGGCAACTGCTTATATTAATTAGGCTTAAATATTCTATCAATACTACCTTATGCAATACCTCATCATTCCTGGATGGCCTCTACACTTTGCCATAAAGACACATGTTATTTAATTTTTAATTAATCTAACACTGTAGGGCTCTCCGAACTTCATAACTGCGGTAGCAAAACACGTCAATCCCAGTCAATTTCCTTGGCCACACTAATGTACACAAGTCTTGTATCTGTCAAGAGCTGGAAGTGTTCCAGTGAAGTCTTTGATGTCACGAAGGTGTCCCCCAAGGGCACTAACTATTTCCAGAAATCTTATGTCCCCTTGGTTTAATCAATGCAAAAGTGATTCCCCTTGTTGCAACTTCCAAAACAATGTAGCGAGTTCCTGCATTCTCCGAACAACGGGTTTCAATAACAAGCCGCCAATTCGTTTGATGTCGGAGAATTCTCAATGACCGACGGGACTGTTTCATCTCCCGAGTTGGGCAATTCTACTCGCATCCGACTTGTTTTTTCTGTACTTGTTAAAAACAATTGTGGCCTTGAAAACATGCTGTGAATCAGACTGTCTGTATTATCATCATCTGGTTAATCCACAGTGATTTCATGACAGCCACTGAGCAGGCAAACATCTAGTCACTACAGTTTGGTGGCTCCACATGATCAGAGAGAAGATGGACATCTCTTAGTATAATGTAGTTTATATACAACCCTTGCCGGTCTCCCTGGCCAAGAGGTTAACAACATTGTTCGTAATCCCGTATACCCACGTGGGGAAATGAGCAGCTGTGAGAATTAGCAGCGATTCGCGGCGCGATGGTAACTTACGAGGGCATGTGAGCCGGTCGTTCAGAAAGCAATGACAAACTACTGAACATAAAACTTGCCTAGTATATCAACAGCAGCTGAAAAATGCTGGTGTTGACTGCAACATCCTGTAAGGGACATTAAAAACATTTTTAATGCAATCCTTAAAATGTAGCACCTTTATGCAACATCTGCTGTAGAATTATTCTTACATTTTAAAGAAGTAGTATTAAACTTATTGTACAGGGGTCAAGAATCTTCTCTCGTTGTCTTCCTCTTATTTTTTTTCCAATTAATATGTGTAGTTGTTACAATATATTTCAGTTTATCTCATCTCATAATGTCGTCAAAATTGTTGACTGTCTTTTTATAATGTCTGTGAAAAGTTGTCTTTGTTTGTTAGCCTCAATAGAAAAATACAAACCAATAGATTTTTGTAAAAATTGTCAAAAGTGTTCGGAGTGAATCTCGTAGCTTCACTAGTAGCAAACATAGTGAACTTTCAGCACTAATCTTGAATTGTTTTGTGATGGTAGCATAACCAGATCAACATCTCAAGATACATGTCATTGATCTGGCTGTGACATCTAATCATTAGGCTCACTGAACACTTGTAATATTGTACTTGGATGTACAAGACAGTGACTACACTTTTTCAACTCATAAAGAACCCATACATCAGACAACAAACATTGAAGCACATCTGATGTTATTACACCAAATGCTATTCTTCTACTGCGTTTAATCTTCCAGTAGGGCATAATTCTTCAAACGACTCGTATCAAGCCCAACTATCCCTGTCGGGTCCTTCCATATCTTTTCATAACTGGCTGATATAGTTTTCTCATCTACTCATAAAATGTGTTCTTGATTGGTTGGGTTTTGTGGCTAAGGATTTACATAGGGTGGGATAGCCAGCTCAAGTCAACCTTCTTATGAATGCTTGACAGGGTATATTGTTGCTAAAATTTGCTCCCCTTATGTTGAGGCAACAATATTGTTATGCACTTCCATTAACAGGTTTTTGATTACCTCAAGAACAAGCCACCAAAGTGGGGCAGAGTCAAGAAGACAAAGATGAAATGGTAACAGAAATGTTTAATCATGAAGATAAGAATAAGGATGGCTTTATCTCACATGAAGAATTCAGTGGGCCCAAACATGAAGAACTGTAGATGAGAACCATGTCATACATGTGGTTTATGTTGCCATTGTTGCGTACTTGCATTGGTCCCACTTATTCCAACATTTATTATCCTGGATACTTTTATGTGAAAAATGCTTATATTTTGTCTATGTTATTGTAGACTTAGGTCTATGTTATTGTAGACTTGTAGACTCTATGTTATTGTAGCTTAGGGGGCTGCGTGATCTCGAGGTATGGTGTCCGCCTCGAGTGGTGGAGGTCCAGGGTTCAAGCCCCGGTGAGGACCGGGATTTTTTCAATTGGACTTCTAGTAATAAAATTTCCCTTGGTCTCTGAGTAGTGAGATCGGACGCCCGTGTGTATTGTTGCGCACGTAAAATATCCTTTGGCAGTTGGAAATCGAAAAAGAGTAGCCTAACGGCGCTGCCCGGGCAAAATTTCAAGTTAAAAATCTAAGCAAAGTATTTCAGGATCCTCGCCGGTGCTACGGAGTTCGGTCACTGAGCTGAGTTTTTCCAGACTCAGGTTTGAGTCAGGAGGAGAACGGTGCACTTATGGGTTACACCCGTGTGCAGTGATGTTGATCCACCGACTAAACTAAACTAAACTAAACTATTGTAGACAAATATCGATAGTGATGCAGAAGATTATTGTTTAAGGTGGAATATCAGATATTTATAAAAGAGGACAGAAAACTGTGTGTGTGTGTGTGTGTGTGTGAGAGAGAGAGAGAGAGAGAGAGAGAGAGAGAGAGAGAGAGAGAGAGAGAGAGACAGACAGACAGACAGACAGACAGACAGACAGAGAAAGACAGAGAGAGACAGACAGAGAGAGACAGACAGAGAGAGACAGAGAGAGACAGACTGAGAGAGAGACAGACAGGGAGAAAGACAGACAGAGAGGCAGACAGACAGACAGACAGACAGACAGACAGACAGACAGACAGAGCTAAAGATAAGTTTAACATGGATAAGTAAAGAGTGATCACTTTAAAGACAGACACAGAAGAGGAGATTCAGTTCATGAATGCAGTGTTCTCGGAGACACCTGGGGGATTGGTGCTGGAGCTATAGAGCTCGCGCTTCGTGTGACGCTTTCAGTTGGCTGCTCTGCAGATAGAGACAGAGCCATATGGGATCAACTCAGGTGCAACAAAGTCTATCCTGGCGCAAACTATCTACCCCCTCACCCCACAGACAGACACAGAGACACACACACATACACTTCATCAGGATAAAACCAGTTCACGATTCCGCGAAGAAGATACAGACTGGCTTGTTTTAGGTTTAATTATGTTTCCTTTAAGAATTTCTTTGTCCAGAGAGAAAAGACTGGTAGACAGAAATGAAGACAGAACTACATAAAACTTCAGTGAAATAGTGGATGAGAAAGATTCATGGGGGTTAAAAATAACAGCTGTTAATATTCTCATTACACATTCATTCATTTAAAATTCACACAATAAAAGAGAGTTCAAGAGATTACAAAGCAAATAAAGTAGAGAGCTACAGACTGAAGTAGCTAATATGTGGAAGACAGAATGAACTACACAAGATAATAAAGGTCTTGCCATGACATGAGCCCATGCTCTATTTAGAGCTAATAAACAGTGTGTATATGCATACATGTCCTTTAGATAACATTGTGTGGTGAGAAGGAGGGGTGTCTCAGCAGTAGTAAAGCAGCTTGCCTCATGCTGGAAGGTCATGGGTTCATTTTCGGGCTACATCATTCAGTTCGTGCAATCTTTCCAGACACTTCGTGATCGTCGCCGGGGCTACAGAGTTCAAGCTCTGTGCAGTGCTTCTGGCAGGCCACTGTGTGAAAAGAGACCTAGCCATGTTCTATAAACTATGGTGCAGTGAAGTTGATCGTCTTGCTTGTCAACGCCTGCAGGTAGTGCTTGCAGTGTCAGATAAAGCAATATAGCAGCTTCAGGGAAACAGTGTTGTCACATGCCGTATGTTGTATCCTGTTGTGAAATCTAACCCACTTTTACAATCTGACTTCCACTTGTCATTGAGTGCCTCTGTTGTGCGCTTATCAGTTATGTGCTATTTTCGTTTCTGTCGTGATCTATGGACCGTGTTTTATCATATGGTTTACTCGCTCAACTAGCATGCTTTCATATTTAGTGCATGTAGAGATGTGACTATTGTCATGTTTTGGGACAATCAACATTGTTCTTATTCTTATGTTGCCGTGAAAGCTATGGTAGCACAGTAGCTAGATGGTTGACTGCCCGCCTGGTTGTCATGGTTTCCAATTGGCATCATGGTAGATGTGTAAACATGTACCTAGGCTTCTATGTTGTCCCAACCTGAGATGGGTAGCCTTTGTTCTATAGCAAATATGAGTCTAGCACCATATGCTCAAGGTATGTAGAAGAGTACTTTACTTACTTGTCTCCATGTTATCAACTGAATGACAAGCACTGAATAACACGCACTGAATGACACGCACTGAATGACAATCCCTGAATGACAGACACTTAATGACAGGCACTGAATGGCAAGCACTAAAATAACAATCACTGAATGTCAGGCACTGAATGACGTGCACTGAACGACACACACTGAGTGACACGCACTGAATGACACGCATTGAGTGACAAACACTGAGTGACACGCACTGAGTGACAAACACTGAGTGATACGCACTGAATGACAAGCACTGAGTGACATCATAAAAATAATATAAAATGGCACAAAGTAGTGCAGCTTTACGTGCACTCTTATTCTCACTATGCTCACTCTTATTTGTATGGCACGAGAAGTTAATGAAGCAGACATTTATGACTGCAGATAATTTATTTATGTCTATTTACATATTACACGAGTTCATTTGGTAGTTTCTTTTCAAGGAATTTTTCTTTTTATTAACAGAGCCTACAGAGCCTCCCGTTGTAGAGGTTACTGAAAGCAGGTGCCATGAGGCTGATTGCTGGCTCGTTTGTTCAGCCGCAGTGACAGAAGTAAACAGGAACATTCATCACATGGAAACAGTGAACAACTCCATGTCCTTGCCATTCTTCAGTGTTTATTATAAACAGTGATCGCAGCACATAACATCAATCATTCCCGAAAGGTGCGGGATGTCATGCGATAGTAAATAACACGTCTAATTACTGTTCATAGTTCTGAAACACCGCTATACTACAATGGCTACTCTATGGTCAACTTACGGTCACTTGCCCTTGACATCGGCATGGGGCATTGCTCAATCGCCGTCAACTCGGCGAGCCGTAACTGAACTGGAATGGCTACTCAATTAGCCGTCCGACTTGTGTCAAACACTTTCGCCTCAGGCTGAAGCGTCGTTCAATTACGAAAGCAGTGTTGAATTCATCTCGCTTCACTTCGACACTCGTTTCACGTCCTCTCTCTACTGGGACCCTGGCTAGACTAACCTTGTCCAGCCGTGTCCTTCCCGTGTACCACACAACTAATGTCACGTGATACGCAACTTCTCTGAATGATTTCCCTTTGTTCTTCAACATCATCATCTGTTGCTCCCCGACTTTCCTTGACTTATTCATGCGGATTTGTTCATCGTGATCGCGTGAACTGCTTTCACAGATGACAATTCCTCTTCTATGGTAACCTGTTCTCACTACATCAGTTTACCGCTGTCTACCTCATATCGGTCCATGGCATTATGCCCCCCCCCCTGTTTTTTGAAAATGGTGTAGCCATTTTCATAGTCTCTTCAGTTTTTTCACTCTTATGACATGTAGCGATATTGGTAGGCATTTCATAATTATCTTGTATACTGATGTACTTCCACCTACCTATTTTCTCTGATAATATGACGGTATGGCATTCCATTAACCACTGCACAAAATCAATGAAAAAGAAATTTATTATTATAGTCAGACACGCCCTATCAATCTGCTTCCCCCGCAGACGACGTGTAGCCCAGCCTATGGGGGGGGGGGGGGGGCTGGGCTAACATACTATGAGCTTCATAAGGTCCCGTGGCCTCCCCATAGTAGTCCCTCATTTGCCCTATAGACAAGCATCCTCAAACCTATCAAGGCCATTACGCCCGAATGAGGGGACATGCTTGATTAATAGGTACCATGACCATCTGTATTATTATTTATATTTGGTATTGTGGAATATGACCAATATATCTATGACCTCTATACCGCTGTAGTTATCATTTGTCATTTGGGTTTACCGTTTGACTTATTTTCGCTTGTACAATAACAAGTGGGGTTGTTGCCTCTGCAGTTGCTTATTTGCGGTTTACTTATAGTATTTCTTTAATAGGTGTTGTCTTTTCATTTTATAACCGCAATTTTATCCTACTGATGAAATAGCTGTATGATGTAAACTCATTTATCAATGTCTGTGTCTATCAAATCTTTTGGTATATTGTTTATCTATGTGTTGTCTTCTGTCTTCTACTTCTATAAATGGAAAAAATATGTACATATCTGAATCAATTTAACTTAATTAACCTAAAATGTCAAATTGACTGCTGATATCTGTACTCATTCTATACGGCAGTTCAGAGCTTTAATTAATACTTGGATAACTGTATCTCTCTGTTACCCTTTATGTACTCTGAATACCATAGTTTTAGATTATTTCATTGCCTCACAGTACAGTTTAGATACCCTGAGATTAAAGAATTATTGTTTTTATTGCTTATGTATTAGATGGTAATGTATGTATTTACATATACATGTGTCTTAGTGAGTACCAAGACTTTATGATGTTAAGTAAATTGAAGGTTGGGTGTTTATCTACAGAGATGTTTCCTGTGTTTCTTTTACTTAGGTTATATCCTTCCATTGTAAATTTACTGTGTCTTAAATGTGTGTCATAGTGATGTTTGCTTAATCTATTTCAGACAAAATAATTAAAATCATAAGGTATTTCTAGACAGATGTTCATGCATATGAATCAAAATTACCTTACTTAATATCACAGTTTTAAGTATAGTAAAATAACTAAGTTTATTCCATTGAACTGCCATTAACATATATTAATGATAGGCTGGTTATATGCAGTTCAATGTATCTTTAGTCGTTATCTTTTGGTATATTATTTATCTATGTGTTGTCTTCTGTCTTCTACTTCTAAGTTGTAATATAGTGTTTTCATCTTTTTCTTTTTTGTTGGATAGAGTATTGCTGCACACTCTGCCTGTTCTTTACTAATAAATTTGTATTCCCGTTTCTGAATATCTCGATCGGTGCACTCCTTTACATTAGGAATGTTGCCTAGTATTAAGTATGTTATTGGGTGTGGTAACGCTGCAGCTGTAACCCGTCCCTGGTAATATGGACAGTTTAAATCGATCCATGCCACTTTGTACTGTTCTAATGTTCCCCCAAATGTCTTACATGTTATCTTTTTGTTTGTGTAGTCTTCGTCCTTAACTATTCTCTCGTCTACTCCAACAATTGAAGTCCCTGTGTCTCTTATCATTGGAACTGATATTCCGTTTACTAGTGCTACTCGTATGTTTAAGTTTCCGTCTGTCGTGTACATCGAATTCGCTTCGTATATGTACTCCTTGTTGTCTGTATCGTCACTACTGTCATTTCTTTTAGTCTGTGTATTCACTGCGTTTGTCTCTTCATATTCGTCTGATGAACTGCTGGTAACTAAGAATGCTGCACTGGCCTCTTTCCAAGTCTTTCTAATCTTACAGTGTCTACTCACATGTCCATACGTATTACAGACATAGCACTTCACATTGTTCTTATACGCAGCATACTTGCTAAGTTTTTGTGATGTTAAGTTCTGAAGATACGTGTCATAGTCAGGGTTTTTGTCACACATTTCAAGGGAGCCGTGTTGTATCTTGCAATAAGGCCATTGTATCAAGTATCCTTTTTTTTCTCTTTGGTTCTCCTTGTGTGTTCCCATTCTTGTAGTATGGTCCTCTTCCTCGATATTGTGGACCGTATTGTTGGAACTTGTTTGGTCTTGTGTTATATCGTTGACTGGATAATCTGGCCGCCGCCCCTATCATTAAATCAGGTTGCGCCCCTTCTGCGAAAATATCCCTATGGGCGTTATAGAATGCTTCGCCTTTGGACTCCATTTCTGCCAACGTTGTACATTTGTTCTCGACCAGGAATGTTGCCATTTCCTCTGGTACCGAGGAAATCAGTTTGTCTCGAACCATGAGGTCACGTAGCTTGTTGAAGTCTGAACCTATGTCGGCTGCTTTGAGCCATTTATCAAAGAGTGATGTTGTCTCTGCTACGTAATCTAGGAAATTTTGATTTGCCTTTGGTGCTAAGGTTTAAATTTTGTTCGTAACCCGCTTGGTCGAGTGAAAAATGTGCTAAGACTCGATTCCTAACATATGTATAGTTAGTGCGAAGGTTCTCAGGTATGACCTCTACGACTTTTAAGGGCTCGAGGGCCAAATGCCTGTGGAAGAGTATGGCCCAATCTTCGGATGGAACTTTATAATGGTTCATTAGCAGTTCGAAGTTTGTTACCCAGGCCGATATGGAATCACCTTGTGTAAAATTTCTGATAAGCCCGGTGTACCGTTTAATGGGTTCAAAGATTTCGCTGTTACCTTTGCTTGGGCTATCTCTGCGTCTTTGTCTTTTTCCAGAGTCTTTACTTTCAAGTTGCCCTCAATCTCTTTGTCTTTGATTAATAACTCGGTTGTTAGTTTATCATTCTCAAAGTCAAGTCTTTGTTTCTCCAAGGCTATTTTCTCTTTCTCTATTGCCAGTTCCTTGTCTTTTTGTCTCTCTAGTGCTTCTCTATGTTCCTTTTCTAGCGATACTTGTGCCTCTCTTTTTTCTTTATCTATAGCTGCTTGTGCATCTCTCGCTTCTTTTGCTGCTGCCCTCTCTTCACGTTGATGTGCTTGTAAATCGATCAGTTCTTGTTTGGCCCATGCTGTTAACTCGGGCCCTGACATACCACCTTTTTCTCCTATAGCTATAAAGTCTTGTAATGAAGACATGGTTGCTGAATATTCTGTATAAGTAACCCAAGGTGTTACTAGTATACACACTATGTTGGTGTGTATGCCTTGAATGATGGTGTAAGAATTTAGAAATTATCCTTGTGACGTTCTTAAGTGATGTTCACACCAAGAAGTAACCTTTAAGTGGAGTTCTAGTGGTGTCCCAATGTTTACAATATTATACTCGACAAGACAGATAATACATCATATACATCGTCGAATCTACATATAAAGCATACCACATATTAATTTACACACCAATGGAACACTAATAACATTTGATTACCACAAGTGGATCTTATTCCCGACCGCATGAGAATTCTTATTATTATATATCAGTTACTCAGGCTGTTATTAGCTCAGCACCTATTGTGGAAACGACAAAAATCTGTGGAGAAAGTATCCAAATATCTACTCTAAACAGCCGCACAAAATGATACAAACACAGTCAGACAATTTAACTCGCCTGATGCCTTGTTGCTGCTGCTGTGTTGAGGTCCTTCACTGGTCCAGCCGTCTTCCTCCAAGTTGTCGAGAGTATTGGGTGTTGATAGTAGACCAAGGCTTGACCTTCAGATCGTTCTGTAGGAAAATTCTGGATTTTCTGCAACTTGAGTGGAAAAAGTTTAGTATAATACCGATTCACTGTTGTGATGTTGTGTTGAAGTTCTGGACTGAATCGGTATCCTTATTTCGGTTGTCTAAGTCGTTGGATGTTAATTGAAGACCAAACTCGAAATTCAGACAACTGTCTTGGAAAAAATTCGGATCCTCGAGTCAAGTGGAAAACAGCTTGATATACTACTGATTGTTCGTTAAAGCTGTGATTCCCAATGGATTTGTGGACATCTTCGCCGTATTGAGGTGTTTGGTACAAATTTTGAGTGATCCACAAAATAGTATGAATTACCACATTCCCTACTACTTATATGGCCATAGTGATGAAATTCCAGTCAAAATTAAGACATCGTCGCTGTTTTGATATTCTGTCTTTGTACGGTGAGTTTTGACTGTTGATAGGATTATCTCTCAGTAGTTTGGACACATGATGATGTGCCGTCGTTGTATTCGTGGACGCACTTTTTGAGTAATATTTCTCTCAGTTCTCGAATGTCTCTAGGCAGTTAATAACTGTTTATTCATAGACTCGTTCACAATGAGTTACTGTTGTCAGTGACTGCCTTTACACCGTATATTTGAAGTTCACAACTACACGTTGTCCCAGCCAGGGTCAATATTGTCAATATTTGTTGTTTAACTTATATTTTTGAATTCAGTGTCGTGACTCAAATGTTCATCTAGCACGAGGATATTGATGCACTGGTTTGATAGTTGTACATGTTTATTGATGAATTCATTTGGAAATTGCAAATGGCGCCCAAGGTGACCTTGTCTCTCCTTTGTTTGGATGTTAGTGATTTGATCAAAAACTTGCGAATAACACCCAAGGTGACCTTGTTTATCATTTAATTGATTTGTGATAACTTGCTTTGCTACTTGCCCAGATGACGTTTTTTTAAATCTTGTAGCAAGTTGTTGCTGAATTTATCTGAAAATTGCCAATGGCGCCAAGGTGACCTTATTTATCTTACAACTGGTTGTTGCCGTTTTTCTTTTGAAAGGTGACCTTGCATTCACTGTGCTCCTGCTTTTAATACTAAAGCCCCACTTTCTGCCATGAGACTGATTGCTGCCTCGTTTGTTCAGCCGCAGTGACAGAAGTAAACAGGAACATTCATCACATGGAAACAGTGAACAACTCCATGTCCTTGCCATTCTTCAGTGTTTATTATATTATCAACAGTGATCGCAGCACATAACATCAATCATTCCCGAGAGGTGCGGGTATGTCATGCGATAGTAAATAACACGTCTAATTACTGTTCATAGTTCTGAAACACCGCTATACTACAATGGCTACTCTATGGTCAACTTACGGACACTTGCCCTTGACAGCGGCATGGGTCATTGCTCAATCGCCGTCAACTCGGCGAGCCGTAACTGAACTGGAATGGCTACTCAATTAGCCGTCCGACTTGTGTCAAACACTTTCGCCTCAGGCTGAAGCGTCGTTCCAATACGAAAGCAATGTTGAATTCATCTCGCTTCACTTTCGACACTCGGTTCATGTCCTCTGTCAACTGGGACCCTGGCTAGACTAACCTTGCCCAGCCGTGTCCTTCCCGTGTACCACACAACTAATGTCACGTGATACGAAACTTCTCTGAATGATTTCCCTTTGTTCTTCAACATCCTCATCTGTTGCTCCCCGACATTCCTTGACTTATTCATGCGGATTTGTTCATCGTGATCGCGTGAACTGCTTTCACAGATGACCATTCATCTTATATGGTAACCTGTTCTCACTACATCATTTTACCGCTGTCTTCCTCATATCGGTCCATGGCAGCAGGGTACCTAGTAAGTACTCCATTGTAACATATGGTTAAAGATAAGCAATAGACCCCAGTATTTTGTTTTATGATTTTTCTAGGCAGTTTTATGTTTAGTAGTTTGCCAATGCTTTCTGAACCGCAGATGCTCTTCCATTATGAAAACTAATACAGATGGATCTGCTTCCATATCATCTGTGGCTGACTTTGAACCCAGGATGTCGGGATTGTGAAATTGCATTCACTAACCACAGCCGAAGATGCCTACATTCAACTGAATGTAGGATTGCCTGGAGTTGACTGCAACGTCCTCTTAAGGACAGGCAACTACTTGTAACCAAGGTATACAACTACAACTGGCACCTGGCCATCTTTACAGATGATAGTTTGTTACAATGTGCTTTGAAAAAAAGGCATAACTACAACCACGTCAGCTGCATACCGCAATTGGTCTGGCAAAACTGCGACAGCGAGGGGTGACGAGGGGATCTGGCCGACGATAGACGCTCAGAGGAAAGGCAAGACGGACATATAATCAGATTGCTACTGGCACTATTGGTGTTAGAACTCTTCACTTGCTGCTGAGGATGGGGACGGAGCGCTTATGGGAATGCCCCGAATGCTGTGATGTCGGTTCTTAAATCAATCAGTTTCTCTATACTTGTCTCCAGCTCCACAAAGATCTCAAAGAAGTCGTCATACTCCTGCTGTGATTGTACATCATCAAGCATTATGTGGGATCCATTGGCCGTCAGTGCTACCAAAGTACAACTGCTTTTCTTTTCTGGAAGTTTCACTTAATTGCAAATAAACATAAAATGTCGTCTATATTTACAAAAGGACATCTAGGAGCTAGAGAACATGGTTGTTCAGGTGTAGCCCCTTTGTGTAAAGCAACGTGTCTTTTCCTGTGTTCAACAATGTAAAAGTGTACCAGTCAAAATACACTCTTCTCCAAGTATGATGAGGTCTGTGAGAATGCTGGTCAAGCTATATACGACTGCTGCTTTGCATGTACACAAACACCAGTCTGACAATCAGTTGATGGATTCTACAGTAGCAGATGAAGATGTAATTCATGTCCAAACATTGAAGTCAACAGTCTACATGAACTGATTACATGACAAATTAGACTAGCACTTCGGGGGCACCCAGATTAATCCACTTCTTCGATGGTTGGTTCACTGCTGCCACCAGCTCCAGCCCTAGTACCTGCACCACCAGCGTTAAAGTTTGGCATGCCGCCGCCGGCGCTGTCTTAGTACAGCTTGGAGATGATGGGGTTGCAGACCGCTTCAATCTCTTTCAGCTTGTGTTCAAACTCTTCTTGTTCAGCCATCTGATTGTCGTCCAGCCAGCTGATCACCTCTGAGCATTTGTCAGTTATGATTTTCCTGTCATCAGCATTGAGTTTGTCCTTGAGTTTCTCATCTTCAACGGTGGACTTCATGTGGAAGAAGTAGCTCTCCAGTGCATTCTTGGCAGAAATGCGAGTTTTCTGTTTCTCATCCTCATTCTTGTACTTCTCAGCATCATCGACCATTCTCTCAATCTCTTCTTTGGACAGACGACCCTTATCGTTGGCTGTGATCATGTTCTCCTTGCCCGTACTCTTGTCTGCAGCAGAGACATATAGGATACTGTTGGCGTCGATGTCAAAAGTCACCTCAATCTGGGGCACATGCTTGGGGGCTGGGGCTATTCCTGTAAACTCAAATGTACCCAGCAGGTTGTTGTCTTTTGTCATGGCACGCTCACCTTCGTACACTTGGATGACCACACCGGGCTGGTTGTCAGAGTCGGTGGTGAAGGTCTGCGTCTGCTTGATGGGTATGTGGGTGTTGCGTTTGATCAATGCAGTCATCACACCTCCAGCCGTCTCAATACCCAGGGAGAGGGGTGTCACATCCAGCAGCAGAATGTCCTGTTTTTCCTCAGACTGGTCTCCGTGGAGAATGGCGGCCTGGACAGCTGCACCGTAGGCTACAGCTTCACCAGGGTTGATGCTCTTGTTGAGTTCCTTTCCATTGAAGAAGTCCTGGAGCAACTTTTGGATCTTGGGAATACGCGTAGATCCTCCAACAAGGACAATCTCATTGATCTGGGACTTGTCCCGCCTGGCATCACGCAAGGACTTCTCGACTGGCTCTTGGATGCAGCGAAACAGGTCAGCGTTGAGTTCCTCAAACCGGGCCCTGGTGATGCTGGAGTAGAAGTCCATACCCTCAAACAGGGAATCAGTCTCAATAATAGCCTGAGTATAGGAGGACAGAGTTCTCTTTGCCCTCTCACAGGCAGTTCTCAGTCGTCTGACTGCTCGCTTATTATCACTGATGTCCTTCTTGTGTTTGCGATTTAACTCCTGGATGAAGTGATTGACCATGCGGTTATCAAAGTCCTCACCTCCCAAGTGTGTGTCTCCAGAGGTGGACATCACTTCAAAGATACCGTTTTCAATGGTCAGAATGGAGACATTACAAGTGCTACCACCCAGATCAAAGATGAGAACAGTGTGTACACCGCCAACCTTCTTGTCCAAGCCATAAGCAATGTCAGCTGCTGTAGGTTCGTTGATGATTCGCAGAACATTGAGACCAGCAATAGTCCCTGCATCCTTGGTGGCCTGGTGCTGCGAGTCATTGAAGCAGGCGGGCACTGTCACCACAACATCAGTTAGTCTTTCCCAGATATGTCTCTGCCGTTTCTTTCATCTTGGTCAGCACCATGGAGGAAATCTCCTCAGGAAAGAAACATTTCTTCTCACCCTTGTACTCCGCCATGATCTTGGGCTTCCCTCCATCATTGATCACCTTGAATGGCCAGTGTTTCATGTCAGAGGCAACAGTTGGATCACCAAAGCGACAACCAATCAACCGCTTGGCATCAAACACTGTATTTTCAGGGTTCAAGTCCACCTGGTTTTTGGCAGCATCTCCAATGAGGCGCCCGTTGTCTGTGAAAGCCACATAACTTGGCGTTGTTCTGTTGCCTTGATCATTGGCAATGATCTCAACCTTCCCATGCTGGAAGACACCCACACAAGAGCACGTTGTTCCCAGATCAATACCAATAGCAGGAACTGCGTTCGCCTTGAATATCTGTTCTAAAAGTGTGAAAGTACCTTAAATAGTTTTACAATTTTATAATATAAATATGTTACGATCATAACAACATTTTAGATTTTAACTTTTGTGATTATCTGTCTATATCGTAGCAAAGAGAATTTATTACCTTATATTATGTGTATGTTGATTGTGTTCAATTAGTCTATACGTCTTCTAAACCTTCGTGTATCACAATTTACAACCTCTTAGGAGTAGTTTCACTTCTTTGTATCTATTGCTGAGTAATGGTTATTATTTTTTTACAGTATTACGTGGTTTATCTCTTGGTACTATTATGGCGCCGGCTTCCTGGCCTAAAGGTTAGCAACCTTTCTCCGTAATCTCGTATACTCTTGGGGGTAACGTGACGACGGTGAGAATAAGCAGTGGTTCGAATCGCGTCGGTAACTTACGGGGTATGCGAGCCGGCCGCTCAGAAAGCAATGGCAAACTACTGAGCGTAATCTTGCCAAAGAAATCAACAATCAGCTGAAAGATGCTGATGTTGACAGCGATGTCCTGTAAAAAATATGCAAACATTTATTTATTTACTATTATGGCAGCCAGTCTCCCTGACCTAGGAGCTCGCGACTTTCTCCGTAATCCTGTATACTCTCGTGAGTAACGTGATGTGAGTGAGAATCGGTGGCGGTTCTCTCCGCATCGGTAACTTACGGGGTATGTTAGGGTCGCTCAGAAAGCAATGGCAAACTAATGAGTGTAATCTTGCCAAATAATCAACAATCAGCTGAAAGATGCTGATGATGACAGCGATGTCCTTAAAGGATATGCGAACACAACAAACAAACAAACTATTATGGCAAAGTGACTTGCTTGTTAGTTGTTGTAAACAATGCAAATAACTACTATGTACATTCTTACTTCTGCAAACTTATTATTGCGTAATTATACATAACAATTATAACATTAAACTTCTAAATACGCGAGACTTACTAAAGTAATGTCTCAGAATACAGTCATAAGACAGCAAAGTTGTTTCTCTTTAACTATCGCTAAAACAAGTCATGGAATGTGATCAACATCGAACAATTAGTATAACGAGCCACACCACGAAGATTTTGCTAAGAATTATCATGCAAAGAGATAGTAAGAAAATACAACCCGAAATAGGAGAATAACAATGTCGGATCATAGAAGGCAAGAGTACAATCAATACTGTGTACATTAATTGAGCGCTTAATATAAGTAAACAAAGACCTACATATTTGCTTCATTGACTACATAAAAGCTTTCGATAAAGTCAGACATGTCAACACGGTTGAGATGCTTGCAGACATAAACATTGATGGGACAGAACTTAGACTTTAAAACAACGAAACTAGAAACAAGCTGCTTTCAAAATTGATCATGAAGTGGGTCAATATCAGCCTATTAATTAAGAGGAGTATGCAACAAGGGTGTGCAATGTCTCCAGATCTGTTTTCCCCATACAGTGAATATATTATTGTTTTTTTAGAAATTTAGAAGATATGATAGGAATCACCAATAGGGGAAAATGACATATGCAGATGATCCAGTATTGATTGCAGACAACGAACGGGATCAGCAACTTTTAGTAGATACGTCATGGTACACAGTGAACAATAAGGGTTAGAATTAAATTGTCTCCTCTGCCGTGTCTCCACCTTACCGAGGTAGAGAGTGTCAAAGTCCTCTATAATAGACATAGACCTAGCTTAGTTTAGAACAGGACAGATAGAGTTAAAGACAGTCAGTAAATAGGTATTGACGTCAGCACAGACGAGTAAGAGTTAAAATAAGGGTAGCACTCTACAACAGATACCCATCCTCGAGGTCAAGGACAGACGAGGGAGAATTAGACCACATCTCAGGACAAAGACGGGGAAGGAAGACTGAACAAGACTCGGACAGGAGACCCGTGCAAATTTGGAACACCTGACAGCATGGACTGGACAGAAGGGAGACGAGGAGAGAATGAATGTGGACTGTGGACAGAGAAGACGTGGTTCTGTTAAGACAAAGACTGGAGAGCGATGAGAGAGTTAATAAGAATATGTCGTCGACTTAAAGACTGTATACCAATCAATCAATCAGGTGCCGTCTCCACAATGAAGTTTGACTGCAATGGATCTCCAACACTATCTGTCTCTTGCCTTGACTGTACATTCTGTCAGGCTAATGTTCGTCCGTCTCTTGATGTTATCTTCCCACTTGTATCGTTGTCTAACTCTTGCTCGCTTGCCCTCAACCTTGCCTTCCAGTATGTTTTTTTTATAAGAGTATCATGTCTTTTAACGTGGCCAAAATATTTCACTTGCCTCCTCTTTATTTCTTTCATCAACTCTCTCTTCATTCCCAGTTTTTCTAGGACCTCTGCATTTTATTGTTTTTGTTTCCATGAAATACGACATATTCGTCTAAATGTCCACATCTCCAGGGCTTCTATGCGACGTTTTAAATATGACAAAGGACTAGTCTTAGAATAACTGTAAACTGACGAAGAATGATTGCGACAGACTGGTGAGATTAAAGAATGATTGCGACAGACTGGTGAGATTAAAGAATGATTGCGACAGACTGGTGAGATTAAAGAATGATTGCGACAGACTGGTGAGATTAAAGAATGATTGCGACAGACTGGTGAGATTAAAGAATGTAATGACGACATAAAGACTGTATAGGTCCTCTGTAAATATAACAAAGGACAGTCCTAGAATAACTGTTACATGTGTACAGAGTGGGCACGTTATGATATGGAATCATGGACCACTTAAAGTTTAATAAAAGTGAGCTGTGACGATATCTCAGCCAGGTATTCGAATGCAGTGACATATAGAATTTATATTTTGCCTGTTAGAGGCATATGTAAGAGTGTATAATAGATAGTAAGTCCCTGGCAGAGGGGTTTACGTGTTAAATGACCACACGAGCTATGCCAACGGAAGCGCAGCCACAGCTAGGGACCAGATCTGTTTGACAGAATAACTGTTTTATATGAGAATTTTCTTTCGTAGTTAGATCTATGTTGTGGTGTAAATCGTACATTTTATTATTCCACCAGGAGGGAAATGGCGTTAACCGATTAATCGAATTTTAGTTTAAATATAAATAGTGTGCAGTCTGGAGCAACATGGGTCTGCCTTACACTGCTATGGATACAAGTATAGGGTCTATATTTGCATTTGCACACTCCCATCCTCTGGATATTAACAGGATGTCACATGCGAATCCTCTGAAAATTGATTGATTGATTGATTGATTGACTGATTTAGGAACCGACGTCACAGCATTCGGGCATTCCCATAAGCGCTCCGTCCCCATCCTCAGCAGCCAGCGAAGAGTTCCAACACTAATAGTTACCAGTAGCAATCTGATTATATGTCCGTCTCGCCTTTACTCTGAGCGTCGAGCGTCGACCAGATCCCCTCGTCACACCTCGCTGCCTCATTCTTACCAGACTATGATGATCAATTTGCTCCTCCAATGTGTACACGTGCTCCCACAAGGCCGCAACCACGTCTGCCTTGTCATGCACCAATACTCCACCACGTTTTGCCGAGCCAGCCAATCTGTCCGCCTGTTCATTCCCCAGCACACCAGCATGCCCCGGAGAAAAGATCCAGACGATGCTTACCACCCGTGACTTCCGAAGCGAAGCAAGCCACTCTGCACGAAGCTTGCCTGTCCTCAACTTTCTCAGCATGCTTTCTGAGTCAGTTACAATCACGATGTATGTGTGTATCGTATTCAACATCCAACGGAAAGCTGCACTGACTGCCTCCACCTCCATTATTAAGCTAGATGCTGTGGTATTATATGCCAGTCTTTGCTGCACCAAACGTCGACCATTAGCTTTTGCTAAGAACCACCAGGCACTTCTCCTACCTCTCAACACCGCACCATCTGTGTAGATAATCACATCACCCGGGCGAGCATTATCCTGAATTAGTTGCTGGATTTCCACTTCCGTGGTCCCTGCTGGCCACTCCTTGCACTCCCGGCTCAATGTGATTATAACTCTGCACAAGTCTGACTGCTCCGCTGGCGCTCTGACCCACTCCTCTCCTCGCCTGATGTTCTCCAAGGGGCACACCTGTATGATCGTATCCTCCGCTTGAGCCATCCATGATTTCCCTCTGATCAGTCTCTGACCCTTACCTTCATCCATCGCTTCATGCAACGGGTG